>VOQZ01001719.1:0-27057 GCA_008079305.1 Phytophthora palmivora | reverse complement strand
CGCACCACTCGCTGATCGTTCGATGGCTCCGGATCCAATCTCACGTCGTGCTCAAGACGACTGGGGACGATGGATGCGGCTCATGGATGTCAGATAGCTTGCGAAACAGCAAGAAGATGCGCTAGCACGTGCACTAGACGTCGACTGGTCGTCGACTGGTCGTTTGTATGTGGCAGTAAAATGATATGTCAGCTGTGGATTTGAACCCACGCGTTCGAAAACATTACGACCTGAACGTAACCCCTTAGACCACTCGGGCAAACTGACGGGTTACTCACTACCAAACCCACAAACAACAAAATTACACATACAGACGTCGCTACGCACCAATGCATCACCACACACCCACTCACCCACCCACCGCTTATACGCACCGACACAAACACGCTCCACACACGTCATCGCTCACACATTTGCCACAACCCTCCAAATACGTCAGACTCCACCTTCTCCTTCACTGCTATTCCAGCTTGTTACCAGTCTTCTGGAACCCCAACGCGCGTTCACGAGGTGTCACCGACGCCAGATGCTACCTGCAAACGTCCATCGTGTTAGACTGATACACTGATCCACAGATCCACGGATCCACGGATCTGCTGATCGCACCACTCGCTGATCGTTCGATGGCTCCGGATCCATCTCACGTCGTGCTCAAGACGACTGGGGACGATGGATGCGGCTCATGGATGTCAGATAGCTTGCGAAACAGCAAGAAGATGCGCTAGCACGTGCACTAGACGCGACTGGTCGTCGACTGGTCGTCGACTGGTCGTTTGTATGTGGCAGTAAAATGATATGTCAGCTGTGGGATTTGAACCCACGCGTTCGAAAACATTACGACCTGAACGTAACCCCTTAGACCACTCGGGCAAACTGACGGGTTACTCACTACCAAACCCACAAACAACAAAATTACACATACAGACGTCGCTACGCACCAATGCATCACCACACACCCACTCACCCACCCACCGCTTATACGCACCGACACAAACACGCTCCACACACGTCATCGCTCACACATTTGCCACAACCCTCCAAATACGTCAGACTCCACCTTCTCCTTCACTGCCTATTCCAGCTTGTTACCAGTCTTCTGGAACCCCAACGCGCGTTCACGAGGTGTCACCGACGCCAGATGCTACCTGCAAACGTCCATCGTGTTAGACTGATATCCACAGATCCACGGATCCACGGATCTGCTGATCGCACCACTCGCTGATCGTTCGATGGCTCCGGATCCATCTCACGTCGTGCTCAAGACGACTGGGGACGATGGATGCGGCTCATGGATGTCAGATAGCTTGCGAAACAGCAAGAAGATGCGCTAGCACGTGCACTAGACGTCGACTGGTCGTCGACTGGTCGTTTGTATGTGGCAGTAAAATGATATGTCAGCTGTGGGATTTGAACCCACGCGTTCGAAAACATTACGACCTGAACGTAACCCCTTAGACCACTCGGGCAAACTGACGGGTTACTCACTACCAAACCCACAAACAACAAAATTACACATACAGACGTCGCTACGCACCAATGCATCACCACACACCCACTCACCCACCCACCGCTTATACGCACCGACACAAACACGCTCCACACACGTCATCGCTCACACATTTGCCACAACCCTCCAAATACGTCAGACTCCACCTTCTCCTTCACTGCCTATTCCAGCTTGTTACCAGTCTTCTGGAACCCCAACGCGCGTTCACGAGGTGTCACCGACGCCAGATGCTACCTGCAAACGTCCATCGTGTTAGACTGATACACTGATCCACAGATCCACGGATCCACGGATCTGCTGATCGCACCACTCGCTGATCGTTCGATGGCTCCGGATCCATCTCACGTCGTGCTCAAGACGACTGGGGACGATGGATGCGGCTCATGGATGTCAGATAGCTTGCGAAACAGCAAGAAGATGCGCTAGCACGTGCACTAGACGTCGACTGGTCGTCGACTGGTCGTCGACTGGTCGTTTGTATGTGGCAGTAAAATGATATGTCAGCTGTGGGATTTGAACCCACGCGTTCGAAAACATTACGACCTGAACGTAACCCCTTAGACCACTCGGGCAAACTGACGGGTTACTCACTACCAAACCCACAAACAACAAAATTACACATACAGACGTCGCTACGCACCAATGCATCACCACACACCACTCACCCACCCACCGCTTATACGCACCGACACAAACACGCTCCACACACGTCATCGCTCACACATTTGCCACAACCCTCCAAATACGTCAGACTCCACCTTCTCCTTCACTGCCTATTCCAGCTTGTTACCAGTCTTCTGGAACCCCAACGCGCGTTCACGAGGTGTCACCGACGCCAGATGCTACCTGCAAACGTCCATCGTGTTAGACTGATACACTGATCCACAGATCCACGGATCCACGGATCTGCTGATCGCACCACTCGCTGATCGTTCGATGGCTCCGGATCCATCTCACGTCGTGCTCAAGACGACTGGGGACGATGGATGCGGCTCATGGATGTCAGATAGCTTGCGAAACAGCAAGAAGATGCGCTAGCACGTGCACTAGACGTCGACTGGTCGTCGACTGGTCGTCGACTGGTCGTTTGTATGTGGCAGTAAAATGATATGTCAGCTGTGGGATTTGAACCCACGCGTTCGAAAACATTACGACCTGAACGTAACCCCTTAGACCACTCGGGCAAACTGACGGGTTACTCACTACCAAACCCACAAACAACAAAATTACACATACAGACGTCGCTACGCACCAATGCATCACCACACACCCACTCACCCACCCACCGCTTATACGCACCGACACAAACACGCTCCACACACGTCATCGCTCACACATTTGCCACAACCCTCCAAATACGTCAGACTCCACCTTCTCCTTCACTGCCTATTCCAGCTTGTTACCAGTCTTCTGGAACCCCAACGCGCGTTCACGAGGTGTCACCGACGCCAGATGCTACCTGCAAACGTCCATCGTGTTAGACTGATACACTGATCCACAGATCCACGGATCCACGGATCTGCTGATCGCACCACTCGCTGATCGTTCGATGGCTCCGGATCCATCTCACGTCGTGCTCAAGACGACTGGGGACGATGGATGCGGCTCATGGATGTCAGATAGCTTGCGAAACAGCAAGAAGATGCGCTAGCACGTGCACTAGACGTCGATGGTCGTCGACTGGTCGTCGACTGGTCGTTTGTATGTGGCAGTAAAATGATATGTCAGCTGTGGGATTTGAACCCACGCGTTCGAAAACATTACGACCTGAACGTAACCCCTTAGACCACTCGGGCAAACTGACGGGTTACTCACTACCAAACCCACAAACAACAAAATTACACATACAGACGTCGCTACGCACCAATGCATCACCACACACCCACTCACCCACCCACCGCTTATACGCACCGACACAAACACGCTCCACACACGTCATCGCTCACACATTTGCCACAACCCTCCAAATACGTCAGACTCCACCTTCTCCTTCACTGCCTATTCCAGCTTGTTACCAGTCTTCTGGAACCCCAACGCGCGTTCACGAGGTGTCACCGACGCCAGATGCTACCTGCAAACGTCCATCGTGTTAGACTGATACACTGATCCACAGATCCACGGATCCACGGATCTGCTGATCGCACCACTCGCTGATCGTTCGATGGCTCCGGATCCATCTCACGTCGTGCTCAAGACGACTGGGGACGATGGATGCGGCTCATGGATGTCAGATAGCTTGCGAAACAGCAAGAAGATGCGCTAGCACGTGCACTAGACGTCGACTGGTCGTCGACTGGTCGTTTGTATGTGGCAGTAAAATGATATGTCAGCTGTGGGATTTGAACCCACGCGTTCGAAAACATTACGACCTGAACGTAACCCCTTAGACCACTCGGGCAAACTGACGGGTTACTCACTACCAAACCCACAAACAACAAAATTACACATACAGACGTCGCTACGCACCAATGCATCACCACACACCCACTCACCCACCCACCGCTTATACGCACCGACACAAACACGCTCCACACACGTCATCGCTCACACATTTGCCACAACCCTCCAAATACGTCAGACTCCACCTTCTCCTTCACTGCCTATTCCAGCTTGTTACCAGTCTTCTGGAACCCCAACGCGCGTTCACGAGGTGTCACCGACGCCAGATGCTACCTGCAAACGTCCATCGTGTTAGACTGATACACTGATCCACAGATCCACGGATCCACGGATCTGCTGATCGCACCACTCGCTGATCGTTCGATGGCTCCGGATCCATCTCACGTCGTGCTCAAGACGACTGGGGACGATGGATGCGGCTCATGGATGTCAGATAGCTTGCGAAACAGCAAGAAGATGCGCTAGCACGTGCACTAGACGTCGACTGGTCGTCGACTGGTCGTTTGTATGTGGCAGTAAAATGATATGTCAGCTGTGGGATTTGAACCCACGCGTTCGAAAACATTACGACCTGAACGTAACCCCTTAGACCACTCGGGCAAACTGACGGGTTACTCACTACCAAACCCACAAACAACAAAATTACACATACAGACGTCGCTACGCACCAATGCATCACCACACACCCACTCACCCACCCACCGCTTATACGCACCGACACAAACACGCTCCACACACGTCATCGCTCACACATTTGCCACAACCCTCCAAATACGTCAGACTCCACCTTCTCCTTCACTGCCTATTCCAGCTTGTTACCAGTCTTCTGGAACCCCAACGCGCGTTCACGAGGTGTCACCGACGCCAGATGCTACCTGCAAACGTCCATCGTGTTAGACTGATACACTGATCCACAGATCCACGGATCCACGGATCTGCTGATCGCACCACTCGCTGATCGTTCGATGGCTCCGGATCCATCTCACGTCGTGCTCAAGACGACTGGGGACGATGGATGCGGCTCATGGATGTCAGATAGCTTGCGAAACAGCAAGAAGATGCGCTAGCACGTGCACTAGACGTCGACTGGTCGTCGACTGGTCGTTTGTATGTGGCAGTAAAATGATATGTCAGCTGTGGGATTTGAACCCACGCGTTCGAAAACATTACGACCTGAACGTAACCCCTTAGACCACTCGGGCAAACTGACGGGTTACTCACTACCAAACCCACAAACAACAAAATTACACATACAGACGTCGCTACGCACCAATGCATCACCACACACCCACTCACCCACCCACCGCTTATACGCACCGACACAAACACGCTCCACACACGTCATCGCTCACACATTTGCCACAACCCTCCAAATACGTCAGACTCCACCTTCTCCTTCACTGCCTATTCCAGCTTGTTACCAGTCTTCTGGAACCCCAACGCGCGTTCACGAGGTGTCACCGACGCCAGATGCTACCTGCAAACGTCCATCGTGTTAGACTGATACACTGATCCACAGATCCACGGATCCACGGATCTGCTGATCGCACCACTCGCTGATCGTTCGATGGCTCCGGATCCATCTCACGTCGTGCTCAAGACGACTGGGGACGATGGATGCGGCTCATGGATGTCAGATAGCTTGCGAAACAGCAAGAAGATGCGCTAGCACGTGCACTAGACGTCGACTGGTCGTCGACTGGTCGTCGACTGGTCGTTTGTATGTGGCAGTAAAATGATATGTCAGCTGTGGGATTTGAACCCACGCGTTCGAAAACATTACGACCTGAACGTAACCCCTTAGACCACTCGGGCAAACTGACGGGTTACTCACTACCAAACCCACAAACAACAAAATTACACATACAGACGTCGCTACGCACCAATGCATCACCACACACCCACTCACCCACCCACCGCTTATACGCACCGACACAAACACGCTCCACACACGTCATCGCTCACACATTTGCCACAACCCTCCAAATACGTCAGACTCCACCTTCTCCTTCACTGCCTATTCCAGCTTGTTACCAGTCTTCTGGAACCCCAACGCGCGTTCACGAGGTGTCACCGACGCCAGATGCTACCTGCAAACGTCCATCGTGTTAGACTGATACACTGATCCACAGATCCACGGATCCACGGATCTGCTGATCGCACCACTCGCTGATCGTTCGATGGCTCCGGATCCATCTCACGTCGTGCTCAAGACGACTGGGGACGATGGATGCGGCTCATGGATGTCAGATAGCTTGCGAAACAGCAAGAAGATGCGCTAGCACGTGCACTAGACGTCGACTGGTCGTCGACTGGTCGTCGACTGGTCGTTTGTATGTGGCAGTAAAATGATATGTCAGCTGTGGGATTTGAACCCACGCGTTCGAAAACATTACGACCTGAACGTAACCCCTTAGACCACTCGGGCAAACTGACGGGTTACTCACTACCAAACCCACAAACAACAAAATTACACATACAGACGTCGCTACGCACCAATGCATCACCACACACCCACTCACCCACCCACCGCTTATACGCACCGACACAAACACGCTCCACACACGTCATCGCTCACACATTTGCCACAACCCTCCAAATACGTCAGACTCCACCTTCTCCTTCACTGCCTATTCCAGCTTGTTACCAGTCTTCTGGAACCCCAACGCGCGTTCACGAGGTGTCACCGACGCCAGATGCTACCTGCAAACGTCCATCGTGTTAGACTGATACACTGATCCACAGATCCACGGATCCACGGATCTGCTGATCGCACCACTCGCTGATCGTTCGATGGCTCCGGATCCATCTCACGTCGTGCTCAAGACGACTGGGGACGATGGATGCGGCTCATGGATGTCAGATAGCTTGCGAAACAGCAAGAAGATGCGCTAGCACGTGCACTAGACGTCGACTGGTCGTCGACTGGTCGTTTGTATGTGGCAGTAAAATGATATGTCAGCTGTGGGATTTGAACCCACGCGTTCGAAAACATTACGACCTGAACGTAACCCCTTAGACCACTCGGGCAAACTGACGGGTTACTCACTACCAAACCCACAAACAACAAAATTACACATACAGACGTCGCTACGCACCAATGCATCACCACACACCCACTCACCCACCCACCGCTTATACGCACCGACACAAACACGCTCCACACACGTCATCGCTCACACATTTGCCACAACCCTCCAAATACGTCAGACTCCACCTTCTCCTTCACTGCCTATTCCAGCTTGTTACCAGTCTTCTGGAACCCCAACGCGCGTTCACGAGGTGTCACCGACGCCAGATGCTACCTGCAAACGTCCATCGTGTTAGACTGATACACTGATCCACAGATCCACGGATCCACGGATCTGCTGATCGCACCACTCGCTGATCGTTCGATGGCTCCGGATCCATCTCACGTCGTGCTCAAGACGACTGGGGACGATGGATGCGGCTCATGGATGTCAGATAGCTTGCGAAACAGCAAGAAGATGCGCTAGCACGTGCACTAGACGTCGACTGGTCGTCGACTGGTCGTTTGTATGTGGCAGTAAAATGATATGTCAGCTGTGGGATTTGAACCCACGCGTTCGAAAACATTACGACCTGAACGTAACCCCTTAGACCACTCGGGCAAACTGACGGGTTACTCACTACCAAACCCACAAACAACAAAATTACACATACAGACGTCGCTACGCACCAATGCATCACCACACACCCACTCACCCACCCACCGCTTATACGCACCGACACAAACACGCTCCACACACGTCATCGCTCACACATTTGCCACAACCCTCCAAATACGTCAGACTCCACCTTCTCCTTCACTGCCTATTCCAGCTTGTTACCAGTCTTCTGGAACCCCAACGCGCGTTCACGAGGTGTCACCGACGCCAGATGCTACCTGCAAACGTCCATCGTGTTAGACTGATACACTGATCCACAGATCCACGGATCCACGGATCTGCTGATCGCACCACTCGCTGATCGTTCGATGGCTCCGGATCCATCTCACGTCGTGCTCAAGACGACTGGGGACGATGGATGCGGCTCATGGATGTCAGATAGCTTGCGAAACAGCAAGAAGATGCGCTAGCACGTGCACTAGACGTCGACTGGTCGTCGACTGGTCGTCGACTGGTCGTTTGTATGTGGCAGTAAAATGATATGTCAGCTGTGGGATTTGAACCCACGCGTTCGAAAACATTACGACCTGAACGTAACCCCTTAGACCACTCGGGCAAACTGACGGGTTACTCACTACCAAACCCACAAACAACAAAATTACACATACAGACGTCGCTACGCACCAATGCATCACCACACACCCACTCACCCACCCACCGCTTATACGCACCGACACAAACACGCTCCACACACGTCATCGCTCACACATTTGCCACAACCCTCCAAATACGTCAGACTCCACCTTCTCCTTCACTGCCTATTCCAGCTTGTTACCAGTCTTCTGGAACCCCAACGCGCGTTCACGAGGTGTCACCGACGCCAGATGCTACCTGCAAACGTCCATCGTGTTAGACTGATACACTGATCCACAGATCCACGGATCCACGGATCTGCTGATCGCACCACTCGCTGATCGTTCGATGGCTCCGGATCCATCTCACGTCGTGCTCAAGACGACTGGGGACGATGGATGCGGCTCATGGATGTCAGATAGCTTGCGAAACAGCAAGAAGATGCGCTAGCACGTGCACTACGTCGACTGGTCGTCGACTGGTCGTTTGTATGTGGCAGTAAAATGATATGTCAGCTGTGGGATTTGAACCCACGCGTTCGAAAACATTACGACCTGAACGTAACCCCTTAGACCACTCGGGCAAACTGACGGGTTACTCACTACCAAACCCACAAACAACAAAATTACACATACAGACGTCGCTACGCACCAATGCATCACCACACACCCACTCACCCACCCACCGCTTATACGCACCGACACAAACACGCTCCACACACGTCATCGCTCACACATTTGCCACAACCCTCCAAATACGTCAGACTCCACCTTCTCCTTCACTGCCTATTCCAGCTTGTTACCAGTCTTCTGGAACCCCAACGCGCGTTCACGAGGTGTCACCGACGCCAGATGCTACCTGCAAACGTCCATCGTGTTAGACTGATACACTGATCCACAGATCCACGGATCCACGGATCTGCTGATCGCACCACTCGCTGATCGTTCGATGGCTCCGGATCCATCTCACGTCGTGCTCAAGACGACTGGGGACGATGGATGCGGCTCATGGATGTCAGATAGCTTGCGAAACAGCAAGAAGATGCGCTAGCACGTGCACTAGACGTCGACTGGTCGTTTGTATGTGGCAGTAAAATGATATGTCAGCTGTGGGATTTGAACCCACGCGTTCGAAAACATTACGACCTGAACGTAACCCCTTAGACCACTCGGGCAAACTGACGGGTTACTCACTACCAAACCCACAAACAACAAAATTACACATACAGACGTCGCTACGCACCAATGCATCACCACACACCCACTCACCCACCCACCGCTTATACGCACCGACACAAACACGCTCCACACACGTCATCGCTCACACATTTGCCACAACCCTCCAAATACGTCAGACTCCACCTTCTCCTTCACTGCCTATTCCAGCTTGTTACCAGTCTTCTGGAACCCCAACGCGCGTTCACGAGGTGTCACCGACGCCAGATGCTACCTGCAAACGTCCATCGTGTTAGACTGATACACTGATCCACAGATCCACGGATCCACGGATCTGCTGATCGCACCACTCGCTGATCGTTCGATGGCTCCGGATCCATCTCACGTCGTGCTCAAGACGACTGGGGACGATGGATGCGGCTCATGGATGTCAGATAGCTTGCGAAACAGCAAGAAGATGCACTAGCACGTGCACTGGTCGTCGACTGGTCGTTTGTATGTGGCAGTAAAATGATATGTCAGCTGTGGGATTTGAACCCACGCGTTCGAAAACATTACGACCTGAACGTAACCCCTTAGACCACTCGGGCAAACTGACGGGTTACTCACTACCAAACCCACAAACAACAAAATTACACATACAGACGTCGCTACGCACCAATGCATCACCACACACCCACTCACCCACCCACCGCTTATACGCACCGACACAAACACGCTCCACACACGTCATCGCTCACACATTTGCCACAACCCTCCAAATACGTCAGACTCCACCTTCTCCTTCACTGCCTATTCCAGCTTGTTACCAGTCTTCTGGAACCCCAACGCGCGTTCACGAGGTGTCACCGACGCCAGATGCTACCTGCAAACGTCCATCGTGTTAGACTGATACACTGATCCACAGATCCACGGATCCACGGATCTGCTGATCGCACCACTCGCTGATCGTTCGATGGCTCCGGATCCATCTCACGTCGTGCTCAAGACGACTGGGGACGATGGATGCGGCTCATGGATGTCAGATAGCTTGCGAAACAGCAAGAAGATGCGCTAGCACGTGCACTAGACGTCGACTGGTCGTCGACTGGTCGTTTGTATGTGGCAGTAAAATGATATGTCAGCTGTGGGATTTGAACCCACGCGTTCGAAAACATTACGACCTGAACGTAACCCCTTAGACCACTCGGGCAAACTGACGGGTTACTCACTACCAAACCCACAAACAACAAAATTACACATACAGACGTCGCTACGCACCAATGCATCACCACACACCCACTCACCCACCCACCGCTTATACGCACCGACACAAACACGCTCCACACACGTCATCGCTCACACATTTGCCACAACCCTCCAAATACGTCAGACTCCACCTTCTCCTTCACTGCCTATTCCAGCTTGTTACCAGTCTTCTGGAACCCCAACGCGCGTTCACGAGGTGTCACCGACGCCAGATGCTACCTGCAAACGTCCATCGTGTTAGACTGATACACTGATCCACAGATCCACGGATCCACGGATCTGCTGATCGCACCACTCGCTGATCGTTCGATGGCTCCGGATCCATCTCACGTCGTGCTCAAGACGACTGGGGACGATGGATGCGGCTCATGGATGTCAGATAGCTTGCGAAACAGCAAGAAGATGCGCTAGCACGTGCACTAGACGTCGACTGGTCGTCGACTGGTCGTCGACTGGTCGTTTGTATGTGGCAGTAAAATGATATGTCAGCTGTGGGATTTGAACCCACGCGTTCGAAAACATTACGACCTGAACGTAACCCCTTAGACCACTCGGGCAAACTGACGGGTTACTCACTACCAAACCCACAAACAACAAAATTACACATACAGACGTCGCTACGCACCAATGCATCACCACACACCCACTCACCCACCCACCGCTTATACGCACCGACACAAACACGCTCCACACACGTCATCGCTCACACATTTGCCACAACCCTCCAAATACGTCAGACTCCACCTTCTCCTTCACTGCCTATTCCAGCTTGTTACCAGTCTTCTGGAACCCCAACGCGCGTTCACGAGGTGTCACCGACGCCAGATGCTACCTGCAAACGTCCATCGTGTTAGACTGATACACTGATCCACAGATCCACGGATCCACGGATCTGCTGATCGCACCACTCGCTGATCGTTCGATGGCTCCGGATCCATCTCACGTCGTGCTCAAGACGACTGGGGACGATGGATGCGGCTCATGGATGTCAGATAGCTTGCGAAACAGCAAGAAGATGCGCTAGCACGTGCACTAGACGTCGACTGGTCGTCGACTGGTCGTCGACTGGTCGTTTGTATGTGGCAGTAAAATGATATGTCAGCTGTGGGATTTGAACCCACGCGTTCGAAAACATTACGACCTGAACGTAACCCCTTAGACCACTCGGGCAAACTGACGGGTTACTCACTACCAAACCCACAAACAACAAAATTACACATACAGACGTCGCTACGCACCAATGCATCACCACACACCCACTCACCCACCCACCGCTTATACGCACCGACACAAACACGCTCCACACACGTCATCGCTCACACATTTGCCACAACCCTCCAAATACGTCAGACTCCACCTTCTCCTTCACTGCCTATTCCAGCTTGTTACCAGTCTTCTGGAACCCCAACGCGCGTTCACGAGGTGTCACCGACGCCAGATGCTACCTGCAAACGTCCATCGTGTTAGACTGATACACTGATCCACAGATCCACGGATCCACGGATCTGCTGATCGCACCACTCGCTGATCGTTCGATGGCTCCGGATCCATCTCACGTCGTGCTCAAGACGACTGGGGACGATGGATGCGGCTCATGGATGTCAGATAGCTTGCGAAACAGCAAGAAGATGCGCTAGCACGTGCACTAGACGTCGACTGGTCGTCGACTGGTCGTCGACTGGTCGTTTGTATGTGGCAGTAAAATGATATGTCAGCTGTGGGATTTGAACCCACGCGTTCGAAAACATTACGACCTGAACGTAACCCCTTAGACCACTCGGGCAAACTGACGGGTTACTCACTACCAAACCCACAAACAACAAAATTACACATACAGACGTCGCTACGCACCAATGCATCACCACACACCCACTCACCCACCCACCGCTTATACGCACCGACACAAACACGCTCCACACACGTCATCGCTCACACATTTGCCACAACCCTCCAAATACGTCAGACTCCACCTTCTCCTTCACTGCCTATTCCAGCTTGTTACCAGTCTTCTGGAACCCCAACGCGCGTTCACGAGGTGTCACCGACGCCAGATGCTACCTGCAAACGTCCATCGTGTTAGACTGATACACTGATCCACAGATCCACGGATCCACGGATCTGCTGATCGCACCACTCGCTGATCGTTCGATGGCTCCGGATCCATCTCACGTCGTGCTCAAGACGACTGGGGACGATGGATGCGGCTCATGGATGTCAGATAGCTTGCGAAACAGCAAGAAGATGCGCTAGCACGTGCACTAGACGTCGACTGGTCGTCGACTGGTCGTCGACTGGTCGTTTGTATGTGGCAGTAAAATGATATGTCAGCTGTGGGATTTGAACCCACGCGTTCGAAAACATTACGACCTGAACGTAACCCCTTAGACCACTCGGGCAAACTGACGGGTTACTCACTACCAAACCCACAAACAACAAAATTACACATACAGACGTCGCTACGCACCAATGCATCACCACACACCCACTCACCCACCCACCGCTTATACGCACCGACACAAACACGCTCCACACACGTCATCGCTCACACATTTGCCACAACCCTCCAAATACGTCAGACTCCACCTTCTCCTTCACTGCCTATTCCAGCTTGTTACCAGTCTTCTGGAACCCCAACGCGCGTTCACGAGGTGTCACCGACGCCAGATGCTACCTGCAAACGTCCATCGTGTTAGACTGATACACTGATCCACAGATCCACGGATCCACGGATCTGCTGATCGCACCACTCGCTGATCGTTCGATGGCTCCGGATCCATCTCACGTCGTGCTCAAGACGACTGGGGACGATGGATGCGGCTCATGGATGTCAGATAGCTTGCGAAACAGCAAGAAGATGCGCTAGCACGTGCACTAGACGTCGACTGGTCGTCGACTGGTCGTCGACTGGTCGTTTGTATGTGGCAGTAAAATGATATGTCAGCTGTGGGATTTGAACCCACGCGTTCGAAAACATTACGACCTGAACGTAACCCCTTAGACCACTCGGGCAAACTGACGGGTTACTCACTACCAAACCCACAAACAACAAAATTACACATACAGACGTCGCTACGCACCAATGCATCACCACACACCCACTCACCCACCCACCGCTTATACGCACCGACACAAACACGCTCCACACACGTCATCGCTCACACATTTGCCACAACCCTCCAAATACGTCAGACTCCACCTTCTCCTTCACTGCCTATTCCAGCTTGTTACCAGTCTTCTGGAACCCCAACGCGCGTTCACGAGGTGTCACCGACGCCAGATGCTACCTGCAAACGTCCATCGTGTTAGACTGATACACTGATCCACAGATCCACGGATCCACGGATCTGCTGATCGCACCACTCGCTGATCGTTCGATGGCTCCGGATCCATCTCACGTCGTGCTCAAGACGACTGGGGACGATGGATGCGGCTCATGGATGTCAGATAGCTTGCGAAACAGCAAGAAGATGCGCTAGCACGTGCACTAGACGTCGACTGGTCGTCGACTGGTCGTCGACTGGTCGTTTGTATGTGGCAGTAAAATGATATGTCAGCTGTGGGATTTGAACCCACGCGTTCGAAAACATTACGACCTGAACGTAACCCCTTAGACCACTCGGGCAAACTGACGGGTTACTCACTACCAAACCCACAAACAACAAAATTACACATACAGACGTCGCTACGCACCAATGCATCACCACACACCCACTCACCCACCCACCGCTTATACGCACCGACACAAACACGCTCCACACACGTCATCGCTCACACATTTGCCACAACCCTCCAAATACGTCAGACTCCACCTTCTCCTTCACTGCCTATTCCAGCTTGTTACCAGTCTTCTGGAACCCCAACGCGCGTTCACGAGGTGTCACCGACGCCAGATGCTACCTGCAAACGTCCATCGTGTTAGACTGATACACTGATCCACAGATCCACGGATCCACGGATCTGCTGATCGCACCACTCGCTGATCGTTCGATGGCTCCGGATCCATCTCACGTCGTGCTCAAGACGACTGGGGACGATGGATGCGGCTCATGGATGTCAGATAGCTTGCGAAACAGCAAGAAGATGCGCTAGCACGTGCACTAGACGTCGACTGGTCGTCGACTGGTCGTCGACTGGTCGTTTGTATGTGGCAGTAAAATGATATGTCAGCTGTGGGATTTGAACCCACGCGTTCGAAAACATTACGACCTGAACGTAACCCCTTAGACCACTCGGGCAAACTGACGGGTTACTCACTACCAAACCCACAAACAACAAAATTACACATACAGACGTCGCTACGCACCAATGCATCACCACACACCCACTCACCCACCCACCGCTTATACGCACCGACACAAACACGCTCCACACACGTCATCGCTCACACATTTGCCACAACCCTCCAAATACGTCAGACTCCACCTTCTCCTTCACTGCCTATTCCAGCTTGTTACCAGTCTTCTGGAACCCCAACGCGCGTTCACGAGGTGTCACCGACGCCAGATGCTACCTGCAAACGTCCATCGTGTTAGACTGATACACTGATCCACAGATCCACGGATCCACGGATCTGCTGATCGCACCACTCGCTGATCGTTCGATGGCTCCGGATCCATCTCACGTCGTGCTCAAGACGACTGGGGACGATGGATGCGGCTCATGGATGTCAGATAGCTTGCGAAACAGCAAGAAGATGCGCTAGCACGTGCACTAGACGTCGACTGGTCGTCGACTGGTCGTCGACTGGTCGTTTGTATGTGGCAGTAAAATGATATGTCAGCTGTGGGATTTGAACCCACGCGTTCGAAAACATTACGACCTGAACGTAACCCCTTAGACCACTCGGGCAAACTGACGGGTTACTCACTACCAAACCCACAAACAACAAAATTACACATACAGACGTCGCTACGCACCAATGCATCACCACACACCCACTCACCCACCCACCGCTTATACGCACCGACACAAACACGCTCCACACACGTCATCGCTCACACATTTGCCACAACCCTCCAAATACGTCAGACTCCACCTTCTCCTTCACTGCCTATTCCAGCTTGTTACCAGTCTTCTGGAACCCCAACGCGCGTTCACGAGGTGTCACCGACGCCAGATGCTACCTGCAAACGTCCATCGTGTTAGACTGATACACTGATCCACAGATCCACGGATCCACGGATCTGCTGATCGCACCACTCGCTGATCGTTCGATGGCTCCGGATCCATCTCACGTCGTGCTCAAGACGACTGGGGACGATGGATGCGGCTCATGGATGTCAGATAGCTTGCGAAACAGCAAGAAGATGCGCTAGCACGTGCACTAGACGTCGACTGGTCGTCGACTGGTCGTCGACTGGTCGTTTGTATGTGGCAGTAAAATGATATGTCAGCTGTGGGATTTGAACCCACGCGTTCGAAAACATTACGACCTGAACGTAACCCCTTAGACCACTCGGGCAAACTGACGGGTTACTCACTACCAAACCCACAAACAACAAAATTACACATACAGACGTCGCTACGCACCAATGCATCACCACACACCCACTCACCCACCCACCGCTTATACGCACCGACACAAACACGCTCCACACACGTCATCGCTCACACATTTGCCACAACCCTCCAAATACGTCAGACTCCACCTTCTCCTTCACTGCCTATTCCAGCTTGTTACCAGTCTTCTGGAACCCCAACGCGCGTTCACGAGGTGTCACCGACGCCAGATGCTACCTGCAAACGTCCATCGTGTTAGACTGATACACTGATCCACAGATCCACGGATCCACGGATCTGCTGATCGCACCACTCGCTGATCGTTCGATGGCTCCGGATCCATCTCACGTCGTGCTCAAGACGACTGGGGACGATGGATGCGGCTCATGGATGTCAGATAGCTTGCGAAACAGCAAGAAGATGCGCTAGCACGTGCACTAGACGTCGACTGGTCGTCGACTGGTCGTCGACTGGTCGTTTGTATGTGGCAGTAAAATGATATGTCAGCTGTGGGATTTGAACCCACGCGTTCGAAAACATTACGACCTGAACGTAACCCCTTAGACCACTCGGGCAAACTGACGGGTTACTCACTACCAAACCCACAAACAACAAAATTACACATACAGACGTCGCTACGCACCAATGCATCACCACACACCCACTCACCCACCCACCGCTTATACGCACCGACACAAACACGCTCCACACACGTCATCGCTCACACATTTGCCACAACCCTCCAAATACGTCAGACTCCACCTTCTCCTTCACTGCCTATTCCAGCTTGTTACCAGTCTTCTGGAACCCCAACGCGCGTTCACGAGGTGTCACCGACGCCAGATGCTACCTGCAAACGTCCATCGTGTTAGACTGATACACTGATCCACAGATCCACGGATCCACGGATCTGCTGATCGCACCACTCGCTGATCGTTCGATGGCTCCGGATCCATCTCACGTCGTGCTCAAGACGACTGGGGACGATGGATGCGGCTCATGGATGTCAGATAGCTTGCGAAACAGCAAGAAGATGCGCTAGCACGTGCACTAGACGTCGACTGGTCGTCGACTGGTCGTCGACTGGTCGTTTGTATGTGGCAGTAAAATGATATGTCAGCTGTGGGATTTGAACCCACGCGTTCGAAAACATTACGACCTGAACGTAACCCCTTAGACCACTCGGGCAAACTGACGGGTTACTCACTACCAAACCCACAAACAACAAAATTACACATACAGACGTCGCTACGCACCAATGCATCACCACACACCCACTCACCCACCCACCGCTTATACGCACCGACACAAACACGCTCCACACACGTCATCGCTCACACATTTGCCACAACCCTCCAAATACGTCAGACTCCACCTTCTCCTTCACTGCCTATTCCAGCTTGTTACCAGTCTTCTGGAACCCCAACGCGCGTTCACGAGGTGTCACCGACGCCAGATGCTACCTGCAAACGTCCATCGTGTTAGACTGATACACTGATCCACAGATCCACGGATCCACGGATCTGCTGATCGCACCACTCGCTGATCGTTCGATGGCTCCGGATCCATCTCACGTCGTGCTCAAGACGACTGGGGACGATGGATGCGGCTCATGGATGTCAGATAGCTTGCGAAACAGCAAGAAGATGCGCTAGCACGTGCACTAGACGTCGACTGGTCGTCGACTGGTCGTCGACTGGTCGTTTGTATGTGGCAGTAAAATGATATGTCAGCTGTGGGATTTGAACCCACGCGTTCGAAAACATTACGACCTGAACGTAACCCCTTAGACCACTCGGGCAAACTGACGGGTTACTCACTACCAAACCCACAAACAACAAAATTACACATACAGACGTCGCTACGCACCAATGCATCACCACACACCCACTCACCCACCCACCGCTTATACGCACCGACACAAACACGCTCCACACACGTCATCGCTCACACATTTGCCACAACCCTCCAAATACGTCAGACTCCACCTTCTCCTTCACTGCCTATTCCAGCTTGTTACCAGTCTTCTGGAACCCCAACGCGCGTTCACGAGGTGTCACCGACGCCAGATGCTACCTGCAAACGTCCATCGTGTTAGACTGATACACTGATCCACAGATCCACGGATCCACGGATCTGCTGATCGCACCACTCGCTGATCGTTCGATGGCTCCGGATCCATCTCACGTCGTGCTCAAGACGACTGGGGACGATGGATGCGGCTCATGGATGTCAGATAGCTTGCGAAACAGCAAGAAGATGCGCTAGCACGTGCACTAGACGTCGACTGGTCGTCGACTGGTCGTCGACTGGTCGTTTGTATGTGGCAGTAAAATGATATGTCAGCTGTGGGATTTGAACCCACGCGTTCGAAAACATTACGACCTGAACGTAACCCCTTAGACCACTCGGGCAAACTGACGGGTTACTCACTACCAAACCCACAAACAACAAAATTACACATACAGACGTCGCTACGCACCAATGCATCACCACACACCCACTCACCCACCCACCGCTTATACGCACCGACACAAACACGCTCCACACACGTCATCGCTCACACATTTGCCACAACCCTCCAAATACGTCAGACTCCACCTTCTCCTTCACTGCCTATTCCAGCTTGTTACCAGTCTTCTGGAACCCCAACGCGCGTTCACGAGGTGTCACCGACGCCAGATGCTACCTGCAAACGTCCATCGTGTTAGACTGATACACTGATCCACAGATCCACGGATCCACGGATCTGCTGATCGCACCACTCGCTGATCGTTCGATGGCTCCGGATCCATCTCACGTCGTGCTCAAGACGACTGGGGACGATGGATGCGGCTCATGGATGTCAGATAGCTTGCGAAACAGCAAGAAGATGCGCTAGCACGTGCACTAGACGTCGACTGGTCGTCGACTGGTCGTCGACTGGTCGTTTGTATGTGGCAGTAAAATGATATGTCAGCTGTGGGATTTGAACCCACGCGTTCGAAAACATTACGACCTGAACGTAACCCCTTAGACCACTCGGGCAAACTGACGGGTTACTCACTACCAAACCCACAAACAACAAAATTACACATACAGACGTCGCTACGCACCAATGCATCACCACACACCCACTCACCCACCCACCGCTTATACGCACCGACACAAACACGCTCCACACACGTCATCGCTCACACATTTGCCACAACCCTCCAAATACGTCAGACTCCACCTTCTCCTTCACTGCCTATTCCAGCTTGTTACCAGTCTTCTGGAACCCCAACGCGCGTTCACGAGGTGTCACCGACGCCAGATGCTACCTGCAAACGTCCATCGTGTTAGACTGATACACTGATCCACAGATCCACGGATCCACGGATCTGCTGATCGCACCACTCGCTGATCGTTCGATGGCTCCGGATCCATCTCACGTCGTGCTCAAGACGACTGGGGACGATGGATGCGGCTCATGGATGTCAGATAGCTTGCGAAACAGCAAGAAGATGCGCTAGCACGTGCACTAGACGTCGACTGGTCGTCGACTGGTCGTCGACTGGTCGTTTGTATGTGGCAGTAAAATGATATGTCAGCTGTGGGATTTGAACCCACGCGTTCGAAAACATTACGACCTGAACGTAACCCCTTAGACCACTCGGGCAAACTGACGGGTTACTCACTACCAAACCCACAAACAACAAAATTACACATACAGACGTCGCTACGCACCAATGCATCACCACACACCCACTCACCCACCCACCGCTTATACGCACCGACACAAACACGCTCCACACACGTCATCGCTCACACATTTGCCACAACCCTCCAAATACGTCAGACTCCACCTTCTCCTTCACTGCCTATTCCAGCTTGTTACCAGTCTTCTGGAACCCCAACGCGCGTTCACGAGGTGTCACCGACGCCAGATGCTACCTGCAAACGTCCATCGTGTTAGACTGATACACTGATCCACAGATCCACGGATCCACGGATCTGCTGATCGCACCACTCGCTGATCGTTCGATGGCTCCGGATCCATCTCACGTCGTGCTCAAGACGACTGGGGACGATGGATGCGGCTCATGGATGTCAGATAGCTTGCGAAACAGCAAGAAGATGCGCTAGCACGTGCACTAGACGTCGACTGGTCGTCGACTGGTCGTCGACTGGTCGTTTGTATGTGGCAGTAAAATGATATGTCAGCTGTGGGATTTGAACCCACGCGTTCGAAAACATTACGACCTGAACGTAACCCCTTAGACCACTCGGGCAAACTGACGGGTTACTCACTACCAAACCCACAAACAACAAAATTACACATACAGACGTCGCTACGCACCAATGCATCACCACACACCCACTCACCCACCCACCGCTTATACGCACCGACACAAACACGCTCCACACACGTCATCGCTCACACATTTGCCACAACCCTCCAAATACGTCAGACTCCACCTTCTCCTTCACTGCCTATTCCAGCTTGTTACCAGTCTTCTGGAACCCCAACGCGCGTTCACGAGGTGTCACCGACGCCAGATGCTACCTGCAAACGTCCATCGTGTTAGACTGATACACTGATCCACAGATCCACGGATCCACGGATCTGCTGATCGCACCACTCGCTGATCGTTCGATGGCTCCGGATCCATCTCACGTCGTGCTCAAGACGACTGGGGACGATGGATGCGGCTCATGGATGTCAGATAGCTTGCGAAACAGCAAGAAGATGCGCTAGCACGTGCACTAGACGTCGACTGGTCGTCGACTGGTCGTCGACTGGTCGTTTGTATGTGGCAGTAAAATGATATGTCAGCTGTGGGATTTGAACCCACGCGTTCGAAAACATTACGACCTGAACGTAACCCCTTAGACCACTCGGGCAAACTGACGGGTTACTCACTACCAAACCCACAAACAACAAAATTACACATACAGACGTCGCTACGCACCAATGCATCACCACACACCCACTCACCCACCCACCGCTTATACGCACCGACACAAACACGCTCCACACACGTCATCGCTCACACATTTGCCACAACCCTCCAAATACGTCAGACTCCACCTTCTCCTTCACTGCCTATTCCAGCTTGTTACCAGTCTTCTGGAACCCCAACGCGCGTTCACGAGGTGTCACCGACGCCAGATGCTACCTGCAAACGTCCATCGTGTTAGACTGATACACTGATCCACAGATCCACGGATCCACGGATCTGCTGATCGCACCACTCGCTGATCGTTCGATGGCTCCGGATCCATCTCACGTCGTGCTCAAGACGACTGGGGACGATGGATGCGGCTCATGGATGTCAGATAGCTTGCGAAACAGCAAGAAGATGCGCTAGCACGTGCACTAGACGTCGACTGGTCGTCGACTGGTCGTTTGTATGTGGCAGTAAAATGATATGTCAGCTGTGGGATTTGAACCCACGCGTTCGAAAACATTACGACCTGAACGTAACCCCTTAGACCACTCGGGCAAACTGACGGGTTACTCACTACCAAACCCACAAACAACAAAATTACACATACAGACGTCGCTACGCACCAATGCATCACCACACACCCACTCACCCACCCACCGCTTATACGCACCGACACAAACACGCTCCACACACGTCATCGCTCACACATTTGCCACAACCCTCCAAATACGTCAGACTCCACCTTCTCCTTCACTGCCTATTCCAGCTTGTTACCAGTCTTCTGGAACCCCAACGCGCGTTCACGAGGTGTCACCGACGCCAGATGCTACCTGCAAACGTCCATCGTGTTAGACTGATACACTGATCCACAGATCCACGGATCCACGGATCTGCTGATCGCACCACTCGCTGATCGTTCGATGGCTCCGGATCCATCTCACGTCGTGCTCAAGACGACTGGGGACGATGGATGCGGCTCATGGATGTCAGATAGCTTGCGAAACAGCAAGAAGATGCGCTAGCACGTGCACTAGACTGGTCGTCGACTGGTCGTCGACTGGTCGTTTGTATGTGGCAGTAAAATGATATGTCAGCTGTGGGATTTGAACCCACGCGTTCGAAAACATTACGACCTGAACGTAACCCCTTAGACCACTCGGGCAAACTGACGGGTTACTCACTACCAAACCCACAAACAACAAAATTACACATACAGACGTCGCTACGCACCAATGCATCACCACACACCCACTCACCCACCCACCGCTTATACGCACCGACACAAACACGCTCCACACACGTCATCGCTCACACATTTGCCACAACCCTCCAAATACGTCAGACTCCACCTTCTCCTTCACTGCCTATTCCAGCTTGTTACCAGTCTTCTGGAACCCCAACGCGCGTTCACGAGGTGTCACCGACGCCAGATGCTACCTGCAAACGTCCATCGTGTTAGACTGATACACTGATCCACAGATCCACGGATCCACGGATCTGCTGATCGCACCACTCGCTGATCGTTCGATGGCTCCGGATCCATCTCACGTCGTGCTCAAGACGACTGGGGACGATGGATGCGGCTCATGGATGTCAGATAGCTTGCGAAACAGCAAGAAGATGCGCTAGCACGTGCACTAGACGTCGACTGGTCGTTTGTATGTGGCAGTAAAATGATATGTCAGCTGTGGGATTTGAACCCACGCGTTCGAAAACATTACGACCTGAACGTAACCCCTTAGACCACTCGGGCAAACTGACGGGTTACTCACTACCAAACCCACAAACAACAAAATTACACATACAGACGTCGCTACGCACCAATGCATCACCACACACCCACTCACCCACCCACCGCTTATACGCACCGACACAAACACGCTCCACACACGTCATCGCTCACACATTTGCCACAACCCTCCAAATACGTCAGACTCCACCTTCTCCTTCACTGCCTATTCCAGCTTGTTACCAGTCTTCTGGAACCCCAACGCGCGTTCACGAGGTGTCACCGACGCCAGATGCTACCTGCAAACGTCCATCGTGTTAGACTGATACACTGATCCACAGATCCACGGATCCACGGATCTGCTGATCGCACCACTCGCTGATCGTTCGATGGCTCCGGATCCATCTCACGTCGTGCTCAAGACGACTGGGGACGATGGATGCGGCTCATGGATGTCAGATAGCTTGCGAAACAGCAAGAAGATGCGCTAGCACGTGCACTAGACGTCGACTGGTCGTCGACTGGTCGTCGACTGGTCGTCGACTGGTCGTTGTATGTGGCAGTAAAATGATATGTCAGCTGTGGGATTTGAACCCACGCGTTCGAAAACATTACGACCTGAACGTAACCCCTTAGACCACTCGGGCAAACTGACGGGTTACTCACTACCAAACCCACAAACAACAAAATTACACATACAGACGTCGCTACGCACCAATGCATCACCACACACCCACTCACCCACCCACCGCTTATACGCACCGACACAAACACGCTCCACACACGTCATCGCTCACACATTTGCCACAACCCTCCAAATACGTCAGACTCCACCTTCTCCTTCACTGCCTATTCCAGCTTGTTACCAGTCTTCTGGAACCCCAACGCGCGTTCACGAGGTGTCACCGACGCCAGATGCTACCTGCAAACGTCCATCGTGTTAGACTGATACACTGATCCACAGATCCACGGATCCACGGATCTGCTGATCGCACCACTCGCTGATCGTTCGATGGCTCCGGATCCATCTCACGTCGTGCTCAAGACGACTGGGGACGATGGATGCGGCTCATGGATGTCAGATAGCTTGCGAAACAGCAAGAAGATGCGCTAGCACGTGCACTAGACGTCGACTGGTCGTCGACTGGTCGTTTGTATATGGCAGTAAAATGATATGTCAGCTGTGGGATTTGAACCCACGCGTTCGAAAACATTACGACCTGAACGTAACCCCTTAGACCACTCGGGCAAACTGACGGGTTGCTCACTACCAAACCTACAAATTGTTTGTGGGTGAGATGACGCGTGCGTGTGCGCAAGGATGTTCGCGTAATCCACCTGCTGGAGATTCCGTCTTCCATCATGCAGATGGGATGCTTAGATGGATTGGGTAGATCAGTATGAGAGTATCACATGGTGGGGAGTCGGTTTAGTAGCGACTCTAGCAATGTCTATGTTGTGGGTTTGAGTCTCATACCCACAGCTTTTCTTCAACAGCTGATGATGTGTTTTGGGATAGGAGGCTGCTGCTCGTGGAGCAGAAGGTAGTGCAGGCAGAGTAAGCAGCAGGCAGGACTTTAAACTTATTACTTTTGTTTTGCAACCTCGCTAAGAAGCCTTCTTCAACAGCTTGCCCTGCGCACTCTTCCTTATTAACCTTTAGGTTATGAGCTCAAACAACGATAACTCCAAGTTCAAGGTTGAGGCTTTCGACGGGTCCAACTACGCGCCCCTTAGACGTCAGATACATTTTCATCTTATAGATGAAAATGTATCTGACGTCTAAGGGGTTGTGGGGAGCGGTCTCCGGCGAAGGCAACACGACTGCGATCAAGGAACAGCAACCGCACGCGGCGATCGTGCTGAATATGAAGGACTCGCAGCTTATGCACGTGATTGATGCGGCAACTGCAAGAGAAGCGTGGACAAGACTGAAAAACTTCCACCGCACGCAAGACATGGCGAATCGGCTGTGGCTCGAGGAGAAGTTCGCGTCGTTCAAGTACACCACGTCCTCCATCAAGGATCACGTGGTGGAGTTGGAGACACTGGTGCTGAAGATGAGAAACGCGAACTGCGGGCCAAATGAGGAAGACGTCTGCGCGACGATGCTGCGGAGTCTACCTGCAAACTACGAAAGCTTGGTGCAAGCGTTTCGCATGTCAATGACAACTTTCAGCTTGGCGGACCTCGTGAGCAAGCTGATTGCAGAATCAGTGCGTTAGAAGGACTCGATACATATAGAGGATGCGACCGCGCTTATTGCCAGTAAGGGTACTGGGAAGCAGTACAACAAGAAGAAAAACAGCACGGTGGATGAAAGAAGGGGACGACTGGTGCCTGCTACAACTGCGGGCAAAGGATCACTTTGCGAGGGAATGCCCGTCGGACTCGAACTCACTCGGACCGGTTCAAGACCATTCTAACGTCGCGTTTAACGCGGCTAAGCTACTTGCAAGCGAAGATTGGGTTATGGACAGTGGAGCTTCAGCTCATATGTGCAAGTTGCGGAACTCGTTCAGCGAGTATACGGCGATGCAGAACGGTCGAAGCGTTTTGAGTGCCAAGAGCAGCGCGGAGTTAAAGTTATTGGTTTTGGTACGGCAATTCTACGAGTGCGAACAGACCGCTCATGGATCAACGCAAAGCTGGTGAATGTGTTCCATGTTCAAGATCTGAACAAGAACCTGTTCTCACTGACTGCTGTGACCGCACGCGGAATGACGATGACTATGGATAGCGAGAAGTGTGTCGTGAAACGTGGTGATTGTATGGTGGCTACTGGGCGAAAGCAAGGAAAGCTGATGTATCTAACACAGAATTGAGCGAAGAGTGTTATGCAGCTGGAGGCGGCCGAGCTCTGGCAATCGGCGACTCGGACTCGTATCATTCAGTACTCTGAACACCATGATTACAGACGGAAAACTCGCAGGAGCCCCAATGGAAAGTGGTAACGTGTGTGAGGTCTGTGGCGACTGCCAAACAGTCTCGCAAGCCTTTCAGTTCAACAAAGGAGGAGTTGGAAGCGAGGGAGAGCCCACGCAAGGACACTGCAGTGTGTTCAGATGTGCTGGGTCCCATCACACCCATCTCCAAGTCGGGACAGTACATCGCGACCCTTCATCTTGATGAAGAGTCGTTACCTCACGATCTACCCAATGCGTAACAAAATGAGGTGTGTGCGGCGTTCCAGAACTTTCTGAAAGAGATCAGAACGACAGCTCGACTAAAGATCAAGGTTCTACGCAGTGACAACGGCGGCGAATACTGGAACAAATTCATGAAAACGCTCTGCGACGACAAGTTAATCAAGCACGAATTTACAGTGCCGCACAACCCGGAGCAGAATGGGATAGCCGAGCGTACGAACCGGACGCTTGTTGAGATGACTCGCTGAGTGGGTTGGACAAGTCATATTGGTGCGAGGTCATGATGACGGCGGCTGACATTCGAAATGTGCTACCAAAACACATCTAACCAGCACTCTAGTCCATTTGATTGGTCTTCAAAGTGAGCGCCGCGTCTAGATCACATGAGAGTATTGGAACTGAGTGCTAAGCTTACGTTCCCAATCAGCAGCGCAAGAAGCTCGATGACACAGCGGTAAAATGTGGTTTTCTCGGTTACACAATGCAGCGCAAAGTGTATCGACTTCTGAAAGTCAGTGACGGACCAATCGTCATTTCGAGAAGTGTGACGTTTAGGCGTTTACCGAGGCCTATAGTGAAGGTTCCGAGAGATTGTATGGAGGGCGTATTCGACATCGCTGATGATGACGAAGACGAGGATATCAACAACGAAGCTGGTGCTGAAGAAGGATTTCGCACACCACCGACTCGACCACGCCAGGAACCCTTCATGAAAGAACACGGGGATGGCCAAGCCATTCCGTACCAATCGTGGATCCAGTACTCCAGGAAGATGGTGAAGAAGAGTGGATGGTACGACCTGTGCGCAAACGAAGGGGTGTAGTCCGCTATGAGCAGGAATCTCAACTTGCGGCGTGGGCAGTTCAACCTGGACGACTTCGAAGCCGACCACGACTCACTTTATGGTGTGCACGCTGAAGACGATGATGGCGAACGGGCGGTTACCTACGACGAAGTCATGAAGAGCAAATACAATGACGAGTGGCTTCGCGCGATGGAGAGTGATGAGGTCGCTGGAGGACCACCAGACTTGGACCCTCGTTGACATGCCGTCCGACGAGAAGGCAATCGGATGCAATGGGTTTTTCGCATTAAACGTGACCCCAAGCGGCAATATTGTGAAGTTCAAGGCCCGGTTGGTCGCAAGGGGTTCCCACAATGACCAGGGATTGACT
>VOQZ01001718.1:0-41863 GCA_008079305.1 Phytophthora palmivora | reverse complement strand
CCACCGCTTATACGCACCGACACAAACACGCTCCACACACGTCATCGCTCACACATTTGCCACAACCCTCCAAATACGTCAGACTCCACCTTCTCCTTCACTGCCTATTCCAGCTTGTTACCAGTCTTCTGGAACCCCAACGCGCGTTCACGAGGTGTCACCGACGCCAGATGCTACCTGCAAACGTCCATCGTGTTAGACTGATACACTGATCCACAGATCCACGGATCCACGGATCTGCTGATCGCACCACTCGCTGATCGTTCGATGGCTCCGGATCCATCTCACGTCGTGCTCAAGACGACTGGGGACGATGGATGCGGCTCATGGATGTCAGATAGCTTGCGAAACAGCAAGAAGATGCGCTAGCACGTGCACTAGACGTCGACTGGTCGTCGACTGGTCGTTTGTATGTGGCAGTAAAATGATATGTCAGCTGTGGGATTTGAACCCACGCGTTCGAAAACATTACGACCTGAACGTAACCCCTTAGACCACTCGGGCAAACTGACGGGTTACTCACTACCAAACCCACAAACAACAAAATTACACATACAGACGTCGCTACGCACCAATGCATCACCACACACCCACTCACCCACCCACCGATACGCACCGACACAAACACGCTCCACACACGTCATCGCTCACACATTTGCCACAACCCTCCAAATACGTCAGACTCCACCTTCTCCTTCACTGCCTATTCCAGCTTGTTACCAGTCTTCTGGAACCCCAACGCGCGTTCACGAGGTGTCACCGACGCCAGATGCTACCTGCAAACGTCCATCGTGTTACTGATACACTGATCCACAGATCCACATCCACGGATCCACGGATCTGCTGATCGCACCACTCGCTGATCGTTCGATGGCTCCGGATCCATCTCACGTCGTGCTCAAGACGACGGGGACGATGGATGCGGCTCATGGATGTCAGATAGCTTGCGAAACAGCAAGAATGCGCTAGCACGTGCACTAGACGTCGACTGGTCGTCGCTGGTCGTCGACTGGTCGTCGACTGGTCGTCGATGGTCGTTTGTATGTGGCAGTAAAATGATATGTCAGCTGTGGGATTTGAACCCACGCGTTCGAAAACATTACGACCTGAACGTAACCCCTTAGACCACTCGGGCAAACTGACGGGTTACTCACTACCAAACCCACAAAAACAAAATTACACATACAGACGTCGCTACGCACCAATGCATCACCACACACCCACTCACCCACCCACCCTTATACGCACCGACACAAACACGCTCCACACACGTCATCGCTCACACATTTGCCACAACCCTCCAAATACGTCAGACTCCACCTTCTCCTTCACTGCCTATTCCAGCTTGTTACCAGTCTTCTGGAACCCCCAACGCGCGTTCACGAGGTGTCACCGACGCCAGATGCTACCTGCAAACGTCCATCGTGTTAGACTGATACACTGATCCACAGATCCACGGATCCACGGATCTGCTGATCGCACCACTCGCTGATCGTTCGATGGCTCCGGATCCATCTCACGTCGTGCTCAAGACGACTGGGGACGATGGATGCGGCTCATGGATGTCAGATAGCTTGCGAAACAGCAAGAAGATGCGCTAGCACGTGCACTAGACGTGACTGGTCGTCGACTGGTCGTCGACTGGTCGTTTGTATGTGGCAGTAAAATGATATGTCAGCTGTGGGATTTGAACCCACGCGTTCGAAAACATTACGACCTGAACGTAACCCCTTAGACCACTCGGGCAAACTGACGGGTTACTCACTACCAAACCCACAAACAACAAAATTACACATACAGACGTCGCTACGCACCAATGCATCACCACACACCCACTCACCCACCCACCGCTTATACGCACCGACACAAACACGCTCCACACACGTCATCGCTCACACATTTGCCACAACCCTCCAAATACGTCAGACTCCACCTTCTCCTTCACTGCCTATTCCAGCTTGTTACCAGTCTTCTGGAACCCCAACGCGCGTTCACGAGGTGTCACCGACGCCAGATGCTACCTGCAAACGTCCATCGTGTTAGACTGATACACTGATCCACAGATCCACGGATCCACGGATCTGCTGATCGCACCACTCGCTGATCGTTCGATGGCTCCGGATCCATCTCACGTCGTGCTCAAGACGACTGGGGACGATGGATGCGGCTCATGGATGTCAGATAGCTTGCGAAACAGCAAGAAGATGCGCTAGCACGTGCACTAGACGTGACTGGTCGTCGACTGGTCGTCGACTGGTCGTTTGTATGTGGCAGTAAAATGATATGTCAGCTGTGGGATTTGAACCCACGCGTTCGAAAACATTACGACCTGAACGTAACCCCTTAGACCACTCGGGCAAACTGACGGGTTACTCACTACCAAACCCACAAACAACAAAATTACACATACAGACGTCGCTACGCACCAATGCATCACCACACACCCACTCACCCACCCACCGCTTATACGCACCGACACAAACACGCTCCACACACGTCATCGCTCACACATTTGCCACAACCCTCCAAATACGTCAGACTCCACCTTCTCCTTCACTGCCTATTCCAGCTTGTTACCAGTCTTCTGGAACCCCAACGCGCGTTCACGAGGTGTCACCGACGCCAGATGCTACCTGCAAACGTCCATCGTGTTAGACTGATACACTGATCCACAGATCCACGGATCCACGGATCTGCTGATCGCACCACTCGCTGATCGTTCGATGGCTCCGGATCCATCTCACGTCGTGCTCAAGACGACTGGGGACGATGGATGCGGCTCATGGATGTCAGATAGCTTGCGAAACAGCAAGAAGATGCGCTAGCACGTGCACTAGACGTCGACTGGTCGTCGACTGGTCGTCGACTGGTCGTTTGTATGTGGCAGTAAAATGATATGTCAGCTGTGGGATTTGAACCGCGTTCGACGACCTGAACGTAACCCCTTAGACCACTCGGGCAAACTGACGGGTTACTCACTACCAAACCCACAAACACAAAATTACACATACAGACGTCGCTACGCACCAATGCATCACCACACACCCACTCACCCACCCACCGCTTATACGCACCGACACAAACACGCTCCACACACGTCATCGCTCACACATTTGCCACAACCCTCCAAATACGTCAGACTCCACCTTCTCCTTCACTGCCTATTCCAGCTTGTTACCAGTCTTCTGGAACCCCAACGCGCGTTCACGAGGTGTCACCGACGCCAGATGCTACCTGCAAACGTCCATCGTGTTAGACTGATACACTGATCCACAGATCCACGGATCCACGGATCTGCTGATCGCACCACTCGCTGATCGTTCGATGGCTCCGGATCCATCTCACGTCGTGCTCAAGACGACTGGGGACGATGGATGCGGCTCATGGATGTCAGATAGCTTGCGAAACAGCAAGAAGATGCGCTAGCACGTGCACTAGACGTCGACTGGTCGTCGACTGGTCGTCGACTGGTCGTTTGTATGTGGCAGTAAAATGATATGTCAGCTGTGGGATTTGAACCCACGCGTTCGAAAACATTACGACCTGAACGTAACCCCTTAGACCACTCGGGCAAACTGACGGGTTACTCACTACCAAACCCACAAACAACAAAATTACACATACAGACGTCGCTACGCACCAATGCATCACCACACACCCACTCACCCACCCACCGCTTATACGCACCGACACAAACACGCTCCACACACGTCATCGCTCACACATTTGCCACAACCCTCCAAATACGTCAGACTCCACCTTCTCCTTCACTGCCTATTCCAGCTTGTTACCAGTCTTCTGGAACCCCAACGCGCGTTCACGAGGTGTCACCGACGCCAGATGCTACCTGCAAACGTCCATCGTGTTAGACTGATACACTGATCCACAGATCCACGGATCCACGGATCTGCTGATCGCACCACTCGCTGATCGTTCGATGGCTCCGGATCCATCTCACGTCGTGCTCAAGACGACTGGGGACGATGGATGCGGCTCATGGATGTCAGATAGCTTGCGAAACAGCAAGAAGATGCGCTAGCACGTGCACTAGACTCGACGTCGACTGGTCGTCGACTGGTCGTCGACTGGTCGTTTGTATGTGGCAGTAAAATGATATGTCAGCTGTGGGATTTGAACCCACGCGTTCGAAAACATTACGACCTGAACGTAACCCCTTAGACCACTCGGGCAAACTGACGGGTTACTCACTACCAAACCCACAAACAACAAAATTACACATACAGACGTCGCTACGCACCAATGCATCACCACACACCCACTCACCCACCCACCGCTTATACGCACCGACACAAACACGCTCCACACACGTCATCGCTCACACATTTGCCACAACCCTCCAAATACGTCAGACTCCACCTTCTCCTTCACTGCCTATTCCAGCTTGTTACCAGTCTTCTGGAACCCCAACGCGCGTTCACGAGGTGTCACCGACGCCAGATGCTACCTGCAAACGTCCATCGTGTTAGACTGATACACTGATCCACAGATCCACGGATCCACGGATCTGCTGATCGCACCACTCGCTGATCGTTCGATGGCTCCGGATCCATCTCACGTCGTGCTCAAGACGACTGGGGACGATGGATGCGGCTCATGGATGTCAGATAGCTTGCGAAACAGCAAGAAGATGCGCTAGCACGTGCACTAGACGTCGACTGGTCGTCGACTGGTCGTCGACTGGTCGTTTGTATGTGGCAGTAAAATGATATGTCAGCTGTGGGATTTGAACCCACGCGTTCGAAAACATTACGACCTGAACGTAACCCCTTAGACCACTCGGGCAAACTGACGGGTTACTCACTACCAAACCCACAAACAACAAAATTACACATACAGACGTCGCTACGCACCAATGCATCACCACACACCCACTCACCCACCCACCGCTTATACGCACCGACACAAACACGCTCCACACACGTCATCGCTCACACATTTGCCACAACCCTCCAAATACGTCAGACTCCACCTTCTCCTTCACTGCCTATTCCAGCTTGTTACCAGTCTTCTGGAACCCCAACGCGCGTTCACGAGGTGTCACCGACGCCAGATGCTACCTGCAAACGTCCATCGTGTTAGACTGATACACTGATCCACAGATCCACGGATCCACGGATCTGCTGATCGCACCACTCGCTGATCGTTCGATGGCTCCGGATCCATCTCACGTCGTGCTCAAGACGACTGGGGACGATGGATGCGGCTCATGGATGTCAGATAGCTTGCGAAACAGCAAGAAGATGCGCTAGCACGTGCACTAGACGTGCACTAGACGTCGACTGGTCGTCGACTGGTCGTTTGTATGTGGCAGTAAAATGATATGTCAGCTGTGGGATTTGAACCCACGCGTTCGAAAACATTACGACCTGAACGTAACCCCTTAGACCACTCGGGCAAACTGACGGGTTACTCACTACCAAACCCACAAACAACAAAATTACACATACAGACGTCGCTACGCACCAATGCATCACCACACACCCACTCACCCACCCACCGCTTATACGCACCGACACAAACACGCTCCACACACGTCATCGCTCACACATTTGCCACAACCCTCCAAATACGTCAGACTCCACCTTCTCCTTCACTGCCTATTCCAGCTTGTTACCAGTCTTCTGGAACCCCAACGCGCGTTCACGAGGTGTCACCGACGCCAGATGCTACCTGCAAACGTCCATCGTGTTAGACTGATACACTGATCCACAGATCCACGGATCCACGGATCTGCTGATCGCACCACTCGCTGATCGTTCGATGGCTCCGGATCCATCTCACGTCGTGCTCAAGACGACTGGGGACGATGGATGCGGCTCATGGATGTCAGATAGCTTGCGAAACAGCAAGAAGATGCGCTAGCACGTGCACTAGACGTCGACTGGTCGTCGACTGGTCGTCGACTGGTCGTTTGTATGTGGCAGTAAAATGATATGTCAGCTGTGGGATTTGAACCCACGCGTTCGAAAACATTACGACCTGAACGTAACCCCTTAGACCACTCGGGCAAACTGACGGGTTACTCACTACCAAACCCACAAACAACAAAATTACACATACAGACGTCGCTACGCACCAATGCATCACCACACACCCACTCACCCACCCACCGCTTATACGCACCGACACAAACACGCTCCACACACGTCATCGCTCACACATTTGCCACAACCCTCCAAATACGTCAGACTCCACCTTCTCCTTCACTGCCTATTCCAGCTTGTTACCAGTCTTCTGGAACCCCAACGCGCGTTCACGAGGTGTCACCGACGCCAGATGCTACCTGCAAACGTCCATCGTGTTAGACTGATACACTGATCCACAGATCCACGGATCCACGGATCTGCTGATCGCACCACTCGCTGATCGTTCGATGGCTCCGGATCCATCTCACGTCGTGCTCAAGACGACTGGGGACGATGGATGCGGCTCATGGATGTCAGATAGCTTGCGAAACAGCAAGAAGATGCGCTAGCACGTGCACTAGCACGTGCACTAGACGTCGACTGGTCGTCGACTGGTCGTTTGTATGTGGCAGTAAAATGATATGTCAGCTGTGGGATTTGAACCCACGCGTTCGAAAACATTACGACCTGAACGTAACCCCTTAGACCACTCGGGCAAACTGACGGGTTACTCACTACCAAACCCACAAACAACAAAATTACACATACAGACGTCGCTACGCACCAATGCATCACCACACACCCACTCACCCACCCACCGCTTATACGCACCGACACAAACACGCTCCACACACGTCATCGCTCACACATTTGCCACAACCCTCCAAATACGTCAGACTCCACCTTCTCCTTCACTGCCTATTCCAGCTTGTTACCAGTCTTCTGGAACCCCAACGCGCGTTCACGAGGTGTCACCGACGCCAGATGCTACCTGCAAACGTCCATCGTGTTAGACTGATACACTGATCCACAGATCCACGGATCCACGGATCTGCTGATCGCACCACTCGCTGATCGTTCGATGGCTCCGGATCCATCTCACGTCGTGCTCAAGACGACTGGGGACGATGGATGCGGCTCATGGATGTCAGATAGCTTGCGAAACAGCAAGAAGATGCGCTAGCACGTGCACTAGACGTCGACTGGTCGTCGACTGGTCGTCGACTGGTCGTTTGTATGTGGCAGTAAAATGATATGTCAGCTGTGGGATTTGAACCCACGCGTTCGAAAACATTACGACCTGAACGTAACCCCTTAGACCACTCGGGCAAACTGACGGGTTACTCACTACCAAACCCACAAACAACAAAATTACACATACAGACGTCGCTACGCACCAATGCATCACCACACACCCACTCACCCACCCACCGCTTATACGCACCGACACAAACACGCTCCACACACGTCATCGCTCACACATTTGCCACAACCCTCCAAATACGTCAGACTCCACCTTCTCCTTCACTGCCTATTCCAGCTTGTTACCAGTCTTCTGGAACCCCAACGCGCGTTCACGAGGTGTCACCGACGCCAGATGCTACCTGCAAACGTCCATCGTGTTAGACTGATACACTGATCCACAGATCCACGGATCCACGGATCTGCTGATCGCACCACTCGCTGATCGTTCGATGGCTCCGGATCCATCTCACGTCGTGCTCAAGACGACTGGGGACGATGGATGCGGCTCATGGATGTCAGATAGCTTGCGAAACAGCAAGAAGATGCGCTAGCACGTGCACTAGACGTCGACTGGTCGTCGACTGGTCGTCGACTGGTCGTTTGTATGTGGCAGTAAAATGATATGTCAGCTGTGGGATTTGAACCCACGCGTTCGAAAACATTACGACCTGAACGTAACCCCTTAGACCACTCGGGCAAACTGACGGGTTACTCACTACCAAACCCACAAACAACAAAATTACACATACAGACGTCGCTACGCACCAATGCATCACCACACACCCACTCACCCACCCACCGCTTATACGCACCGACACAAACACGCTCCACACACGTCATCGCTCACACATTTGCCACAACCCTCCAAATACGTCAGACTCCACCTTCTCCTTCACTGCCTATTCCAGCTTGTTACCAGTCTTCTGGAACCCCAACGCGCGTTCACGAGGTGTCACCGACGCCAGATGCTACCTGCAAACGTCCATCGTGTTAGACTGATACACTGATCCACAGATCCACGGATCCACGGATCTGCTGATCGCACCACTCGCTGATCGTTCGATGGCTCCGGATCCATCTCACGTCGTGCTCAAGACGACTGGGGACGATGGATGCGGCTCATGGATGTCAGATAGCTTGCGAAACAGCAAGAAGATGCGCTAGCACGTGCACTAGACGTCGACTGGTCGTCGACTGGTCGTCGACTGGTCGTTTGTATGTGGCAGTAAAATGATATGTCAGCTGTGGGATTTGAACCCACGCGTTCGAAAACATTACGACCTGAACGTAACCCCTTAGACCACTCGGGCAAACTGACGGGTTACTCACTACCAAACCCACAAACAACAAAATTACACATACAGACGTCGCTACGCACCAATGCATCACCACACACCCACTCACCCACCCACCGCTTATACGCACCGACACAAACACGCTCCACACACGTCATCGCTCACACATTTGCCACAACCCTCCAAATACGTCAGACTCCACCTTCTCCTTCACTGCCTATTCCAGCTTGTTACCAGTCTTCTGGAACCCCAACGCGCGTTCACGAGGTGTCACCGACGCCAGATGCTACCTGCAAACGTCCATCGTGTTAGACTGATACACTGATCCACAGATCCACGGATCCACGGATCTGCTGATCGCACCACTCGCTGATCGTTCGATGGCTCCGGATCCATCTCACGTCGTGCTCAAGACGACTGGGGACGATGGATGCGGCTCATGGATGTCAGATAGCTTGCGAAACAGCAAGAAGATGCGCTAGCACGTGCACTAGACGTCGACTGGTCGTCGACTGGTCGTTTGTATGTGGCAGTAAAATGATATGTCAGCTGTGGGATTTGAACCCACGCGTTCGAAAACATTACGACCTGAACGTAACCCCTTAGACCACTCGGGCAAACTGACGGGTTACTCACTACCAAACCCACAAACAACAAAATTACACATACAGACGTCGCTACGCACCAATGCATCACCACACACCCACTCACCCACCCACCGCTTATACGCACCGACACAAACACGCTCCACACACGTCATCGCTCACACATTTGCCACAACCCTCCAAATACGTCAGACTCCACCTTCTCCTTCACTGCCTATTCCAGCTTGTTACCAGTCTTCTGGAACCCCAACGCGCGTTCACGAGGTGTCACCGACGCCAGATGCTACCTGCAAACGTCCATCGTGTTAGACTGATACACTGATCCACAGATCCACGGATCCACGGATCTGCTGATCGCACCACTCGCTGATCGTTCGATGGCTCCGGATCCATCTCACGTCGTGCTCAAGACGACTGGGGACGATGGATGCGGCTCATGGATGTCAGATAGCTTGCGAAACAGCAAGAAGATGCGCTAGCACGTGCACTAGACGTCGACTGGTCGTCGACTGGTCGTTTGTATGTGGCAGTAAAATGATATGTCAGCTGTGGGATTTGAACCCACGCGTTCGAAAACATTACGACCTGAACGTAACCCCTTAGACCACTCGGGCAAACTGACGGGTTACTCACTACCAAACCCACAAACAACAAAATTACACATACAGACGTCGCTACGCACCAATGCATCACCACACACCCACTCACCCACCCACCGCTTATACGCACCGACACAAACACGCTCCACACACGTCATCGCTCACACATTTGCCACAACCCTCCAAATACGTCAGACTCCACCTTCTCCTTCACTGCCTATTCCAGCTTGTTACCAGTCTTCTGGAACCCCAACGCGCGTTCACGAGGTGTCACCGACGCCAGATGCTACCTGCAAACGTCCATCGTGTTAGACTGATACACTGATCCACAGATCCACGGATCCACGGATCTGCTGATCGCACCACTCGCTGATCGTTCGATGGCTCCGGATCCATCTCACGTCGTGCTCAAGACGACTGGGGACGATGGATGCGGCTCATGGATGTCAGATAGCTTGCGAAACAGCAAGAAGATGCGCTAGCACGTGCACTAGACGTCGACTGGTCGTCGACTGGTCGTTTGTATGTGGCAGTAAAATGATATGTCAGCTGTGGGATTTGAACCCACGCGTTCGAAAACATTACGACCTGAACGTAACCCCTTAGACCACTCGGGCAAACTGACGGGTTACTCACTACCAAACCCACAAACAACAAAATTACACATACAGACGTCGCTACGCACCAATGCATCACCACACACCCACTCACCCACCCACCGCTTATACGCACCGACACAAACACGCTCCACACACGTCATCGCTCACACATTTGCCACAACCCTCCAAATACGTCAGACTCCACCTTCTCCTTCACTGCCTATTCCAGCTTGTTACCAGTCTTCTGGAACCCCAACGCGCGTTCACGAGGTGTCACCGACGCCAGATGCTACCTGCAAACGTCCATCGTGTTAGACTGATACACTGATCCACAGATCCACGGATCCACGGATCTGCTGATCGCACCACTCGCTGATCGTTCGATGGCTCCGGATCCATCTCACGTCGTGCTCAAGACGACTGGGGACGATGGATGCGGCTCATGGATGTCAGATAGCTTGCGAAACAGCAAGAAGATGCGCTAGCACGTGCACTAGACGTCGACTGGTCGTTTGTATGTGGCAGTAAAATGATATGTCAGCTGTGGGATTTGAACCCACGCGTTCGAAAACATTACGACCTGAACGTAACCCCTTAGACCACTCGGGCAAACTGACGGGTTACTCACTACCAAACCCACAAACAACAAAATTACACATACAGACGTCGCTACGCACCAATGCATCACCACACACCCACTCACCCACCCACCGCTTATACGCACCGACACAAACACGCTCCACACACGTCATCGCTCACACATTTGCCACAACCCTCCAAATACGTCAGACTCCACCTTCTCCTTCACTGCCTATTCCAGCTTGTTACCAGTCTTCTGGAACCCCAACGCGCGTTCACGAGGTGTCACCGACGCCAGATGCTACCTGCAAACGTCCATCGTGTTAGACTGATACACTGATCCACAGATCCACGGATCCACGGATCTGCTGATCGCACCACTCGCTGATCGTTCGATGGCTCCGGATCCATCTCACGTCGTGCTCAAGACGACTGGGGACGATGGATGCGGCTCATGGATGTCAGATAGCTTGCGAAACAGCAAGAAGATGCGCTAGCACGTGCACTAGACGTCGACTGGTCGTCGACTGGTCGTCGACTGGTCGTCGACTGGTCGTTTGTATGTGGCAGTAAAATGATATGTCAGCTGTGGGATTTGAACCCACGCGTTCGAAAACATTACGACCTGAACGTAACCCCTTAGACCACTCGGGCAAACTGACGGGTTACTCACTACCAAACCCACAAACAACAAAATTACACATACAGACGTCGCTACGCACCAATGCATCACCACACACCCACTCACCCACCCACCGCTTATACGCACCGACACAAACACGCTCCACACACGTCATCGCTCACACATTTGCCACAACCCTCCAAATACGTCAGACTCCACCTTCTCCTTCACTGCCTATTCCAGCTTGTTACCAGTCTTCTGGAACCCCAACGCGCGTTCACGAGGTGTCACCGACGCCAGATGCTACCTGCAAACGTCCATCGTGTTAGACTGATACACTGATCCACAGATCCACGGATCCACGGATCTGCTGATCGCACCACTCGCTGATCGTTCGATGGCTCCGGATCCATCTCACGTCGTGCTCAAGACGACTGGGGACGATGGATGCGGCTCATGGATGTCAGATAGCTTGCGAAACAGCAAGAAGATGCGCTAGCACGTGCACTAGACGTCGACTGGTCGTCGACTGGTCGTTTGTATATGGCAGTAAAATGATATGTCAGCTGTGGGATTTGAACCCACGCGTTCGAAAACATTACGACCTGAACGTAACCCCTTAGACCACTCGGGCAAACTGACGGGTTGCTCACTACCAAACCTACAAATTGTTTGTGGGTGAGATGACGCGTGCGTGTGCGCAAGGATGTTCGCGTAATCCACCTGCTGGAGATTCCGTCTTCCATCATGCAGATGGGATGCTTAGATGGATTGGGTAGATCAGTATGAGAGTATCACATGGTGGGGAGTCGGTTTAGTAGCGACTCTAGCAATGTCTATGTTGTGGGTTTGAGTCTCATACCCACAGCTTTTCTTCAACAGCTGATGATGTGTTTTGGGATAGGAGGCTGCTGCTCGTGGAGCAGAAGGTAGTGCAGGCAGAGTAAGCAGCAGGCAGGACTTTAAACTTATTACTTTTGTTTTGCAACCTCGCTAAGAAGCCTTCTTCAACAGCTTGCCCTGCGCACTCTTCCTTATTAACCTTTAGGTTATGAGCTCAAACAACGATAACTCCAAGTTCAAGGTTGAGGCTTTCGACGGGTCCAACTACGCGCCCCTTAGACGTCAGATACATTTTCATCTTATAGATGAAAATGTATCTGACGTCTAAGGGGTTGTGGGGAGCGGTCTCCGGCGAAGGCAACACGACTGCGATCAAGGAACAGCAACCGCACGCGGCGATCGTGCTGAATATGAAGGACTCGCAGCTTATGCACGTGATTGATGCGGCAACTGCAAGAGAAGCGTGGACAAGACTGAAAAACTTCCACCGCACGCAAGACATGGCGAATCGGCTGTGGCTCGAGGAGAAGTTCGCGTCGTTCAAGTACACCACGTCCTCCATCAAGGATCACGTGGTGGAGTTGGAGACACTGGTGCTGAAGATGAGAAACGCGAACTGCGGGCCAAATGAGGAAGACGTCTGCGCGACGATGCTGCGGAGTCTACCTGCAAACTACGAAAGCTTGGTGCAAGCGTTTCGCATGTCAATGACAACTTTCAGCTTGGCGGACCTCGTGAGCAAGCTGATTGCAGAATCAGTGCGTTAGAAGGACTCGATACATATAGAGGATGCGACCGCGCTTATTGCCAGTAAGGGTACTGGGAAGCAGTACAACAAGAAGAAAAAACAGCACGGTGGATGAAAGAAGGGGACGACTGGTGCCTGCTACAACTGCGGGCAAAGGATCACTTTGCGAGGGAATGCCCGTCGGACTCGAACTCACTCGGACCGGTTCAAGACCATTCTAACGTCGCGTTTAACGCGGCTAAGCTACTTGCAAGCGAAGATTGGGTTATGGACAGTGGAGCTTCAGCTCATATGTGCAAGTTGCGGAACTCGTTCAGCGAGTATACGGCGATGCAGAACGGTCGAAGCGTTTTGAGTGCCAAGAGCAGCGCGGAGTTAAAAGTTATTGGTTTTGGTACGGCAATTCTACGAGTGCGAACAGACCGCTCATGGATCAACGCAAAGCTGGTGAATGTGTTCCATGTTCAAGATCTGAACAAGAACCTGTTCTCACTGACGGCTGTGACCGCACGCGGAATGACGATGACTATGGATAGCGAGAAGTGTGTCGTGAAACGTGGTGATTGTATGGTGGCTACTGGGCGAAAGCAAGGAAAGCTGATGTATCTGAACACAGAATTGAGCGAAGAGTGTTATGCAGCTGGAGGCGGCCGAGCTCTGGCATCGGCGACTCGGACTCGTATCATTCAGTACTCTGAACACCATGATTACAGACGGAAAACTCGCAGGAGCCCCAATGGAAAGTGGTAACGTGTGTGAGGTCTGTGCGACTGCCAAACAGTCTCGCAAGCCTTTCAGTTCAACAAAGGAGGAGTTGGAAGCGAGGGAGAGCCCACGCAAGGACACTGCAGTGTGTTCAGATGTGCTGGGTCCCATCACACCCATCTCCAAGTCGGGACACAAGTACATCGCGACCTTCATCTTGATGAAGAGTCGTTACCTCACGATCTACCCAATGCGTAACAAAATGAGGTGTGTGCGGCGTTCCAGAACTTTCTGAAAGAGATCAGAACGACAGCTCGACTAAAGATCAAGGTTCTACGCAGTGACAACGGCGGCGAATACTGGAACAAATTCATGAAAACGCTCTGCGACGACAAGTTAATCAAGCACGAATTTACAGTGCCGCACAACCCGGAGCAGAATGGGATAGCCGAGCGTACGAACCGGACGCTTGTTGAGATGACTCGCTGAGTGGGTTGGACAAGTCATATTGGTGCGAGGTCATGATGACGGCGGCTGACATTCGAAATGTGCTACCAAACACATCTAACCAGCACTCTAGTCCATTTGAGTTGGTCTTCAAGTGAGCGCCGCGTCTAGATCACATGAGAGTATTTGGAACTGAGTGCTAAGCTTACGTTCCCAATCAGCAGCGCAAGAAGCTCGATGACACAGCGGTAAAATGTGGTTTTCTCGGTTACACAATGCAGCGCAAAGTGTATCGACTTCTGAAAGTCAGTGACGGACCAATCGTCATTTCGAGAAGTGTGACGTTTACCGAGGCGCCTATAGTGAAGGTTCCGAGAGATTGTATGGAGGGCGTATTCGACATCGCTGATGATGACGAAGACGAGGATATCAACAACGAAGCTGGTGCTGAAGAAGGATTTCGCACACCACCGACTCGACCACGCCAGGAACCAGCTCATGAAGAACACGATGGGCCAAGCCATTCCGTACCAATGCGTGGATCCAGTACTCCAGGAAGAGATGGTGAAGAAGAGTGGATGGTACGACCTGTGCGCAAACGAAGGGGTGTAGTCCGCTATGAGCAGGAATTCTCAAACTTGCGGCGTGGGCAGTTCAACCTGGACGACTTCGAAGCCGACCACGACTCACTTTATGGTGTGCACGCTGAAGACGATGATGGCGAACGGGCGGTTACCTACGACGAAGTCATGAAGAGCAAATACAATGACGAGTGGCTTCGCGCGATGGAGAGTGATGAGGTCGCTGGAGGACCACCAGACTTGGACCCTCGTTGACATGCCGTCCGACGAGAAGGCAATCGGATGCAAATGGGTTTTTCGCATTAAACGTGACCCAAGCGGCAATATTGTGAAGTTCAAGGCCCGGTTGGTCGCCAAGGGGTTCCCACAATGACCAGGGATTGACTACACGGAAACGTTTGCTCCTGTCGCGCGCAAAGAGTCAATCGACGCCGTGGTTGCAATTTCTGCGGAGGAAGATATGGAAGCTGAAAATGTGGATTTTGACACGGCGTTTCTGTGGTGTTGGGTTCTAACTGTGGGGTAGCTACTCTGTGGTGTTGCAGAACGCACAAATCCGTCAGATGTGAGTAAATATAACGCAACCACAACAACCGCCGAGTTAGGTCGGCGTTTGTTGGCCTGCTCTGGGTTGTCCCCTAGCGGTTCGGCCCTTCCGGGACAGCTGGTGTCTCGCTTCCGCCGAGTATCAACCAACCAAGCCAGCCAGCCAAAAATACGTTATCCCGTGCTCTCCACCAAAGGATGGACGACGGCGCGTTAGCGCTTTTACGGGTCGCCGAGGCAAAGGTTACTCGGCTGAAAGAGTAACGATACCCGGCTGTACGGTATACCGACCCGCCGAGCTCGGCGGGGTTTGTTCTTCGCGTTGGCGAGACACGCCCTTCTCCGGGCCAACCTAATCTCTTGGCGCTACCAGTCAGAACTCTACAAGCTATGCCTCTCGAGTTCTGACGGCAGACATAATCCGGCCCGTGCAGGGACTTACCGGAAGAGCGTACACGTGTTCTGGTCCTAGAAAATTCTGCTCTGTTTAATACTAGGGACTTAAGCCCCCTTTCTGATTCCTAATTGGTTCTATGCAAATATCTAGCGAAATAGAGTCGTTACAGATCTTACCGACCCTTCAGCCCAGTCGATGCGACTGTTCCTGGCTCTCCCAACAACCTGTGACCTCTGTGCTCGGTCGCATCTTCTTCTTATAGCTGTGGTGCTATAGCCGAGTCCTTGGACTCGGCTTCCCCCTCTAAGAGCGTCTCCACCGCGTAGGAGCAAACGCAGCAGCAAATGTGAAAGCTAACCACCCAATAGCAAGTTGCTACCAGGACCAAATGATTGGAGCTCCACCGCACAAGTAGCTAATTAGCGACTCTTCAGCATCGCATCTAGTTAAGCACCAAGATGGATTCCAGTGACGAAGAATTAGCGGCGTGTGGCTCCAGCGACGATGACGAGGTCAAGTGGAAATGCTTTATTCTACTCCTAGCATTATCTTATTGTGTTTATCACGGTCATAGGCTTTCATGAGCATTCTACTCGAGCGTCAAAGCACTTCCGTCACAGGAAAGCGAGGAGGGTCGGTGCCTGGCAAAGTTGCAAATATCGATCGAGATTTTGACGATGTTCGCAGACTCTGGAGAAATTATTTTGCGGAGACGCCACGCTATCCTGAGAAGTACTTCGTCGTCGGTATCGCATGCAGCGTCATCTATTCACTCGCATCATGAAAGCGGTCGTTGCCTGTGTGGCGAAGTGGTTCTGCGAAATCGCAAGATCGCAGGAGTCCTCTTGCACACTGCGCCCGAACTGCCGACTAACGGAGGGGGTACTCCGATCTTCCGTGAAGTTACTTGATCTCACCTTGTGTACCCGTCGGTGGGACTAGATCGCTCCTCGGGTGATCTCGATTAAACGCGCTTGTTGTCGATCTTGCTGTCTGACAGGACAGCGGGAAGGGTGGCAGCAGCGGGGATATTTCTACTCGCTGCGCCGTGTAGTTATTGAGCTTCGATCTTGGCTGTACTTGGTCGATCTTGCTCTGACCAGTGTCGATCTTAGCTCGGGGGGGGATCTTGTGGTCGGTGTGTGACCTTTATCCAATAGTTCCAATGCGTGCTTGCCGCTTCCTATAGCGGAGTCTTGAGATTTGAGGGTTGACGAACGTCCAGCCAAGCAATCTGGGCGTAGGGGTTCTACTTCGTGTCGATCTTGATCCTGCGTGACGTCGGGAGGGCCAATCTTGTATATCCCTACCCGGAATAGCGAAGGAGAAGGAAGACTTGTGTAGTAGAAGGTAAAAACAACTCTGAATTAATGGTTAACGTCCTATGCTTCCCATCTGTGGCTATCCATACTGCACTGGCTTCATAATACCTATAATAAAGCTAAGATCGATATTTACCTGTCAAGATCGATATCGCGTGGGTACAATCGTCTTGGAAGGGGATGATGGCGCACGCATTCACTTGGTCATTATAGTGAGTGTCACTATATCGAGGATCACCATAAGGAGGGATTGCTCTTAATCTCGATTGACGGGACGAGATCGAAGTCGGAAAACTTCTCATCTGCTTCACCACAACCGTCCCCTGCACGAGTGATAGCAGCACAACTGTTTTCGCTCGCTGCATCGCATCCTCTTCCAGTCGATCGTCCTCCATGGTCCAAGATCAAGCCTCCAATTTCCCGTCCGCTCCAAGATCGTCTATGCCACCGGGACAATTGGGCCTACTCGCGGTGGCAGCTGCTGCCGTCGATCCTGACGCGTCTTCCACTTCGCCACCTCGCCCTCATTCTTCATGTCCAGAATGTCATCGGTTGTATTCAGCGCCGACAGCTCATGGTCACCGGTCTCATGTGGATCTACAAGTCGTTCGAGCGTCGCTCCGAGACGTTCAAACCTCTCTCAGGGGTGTGGAGGACATTATCAACCGTGAATCGATCTTCCTCCTACTGCAAGATGATCATGAGGACCTTCAACACGCTCACGTGGACTCTCTTCGTCACATGGGCGATCTACATCGACATTTGGATCACCTCCGATCTCAAGCCATGCCATTCGCTAAATTCTGTCAAGATCGGTATGACGCGCTGATCGAAGCGTTGGAGGATTCCAATGCACAGCTGGTAGAGAGCAGATCCACTGTCGAAGAACTTGAAGAGAAGCTAGACAGGGTCTCTAAGCTTCGGGAAGATTACAGCGAACTGCAGGCCACTTCCAAAAGCACGATCCTGTGTCTGGAAGACGAGATCGACACCTTGAAGCGCCAGATCCAAAACTTCCAAGCCCAGCTGGCTGCTCTAACCAGTCATCCCGATCTTGGCTCTCCGCCCCCTCCTGCGCTCGCTCGTCTCTTGTTTAATCAAGATCAGGAACTGGTTGCTGCTCGTCAGCGCGACCAGACCCAAGATCAGTCGCTGCTGGAGGTCCGTCAGCGCCTGAAGGATCGAGATCAGGACTTGTCCAAGGCTCAGCAGCGGTGTCAAGCGCTGGAGCGGTCGGAAGCTTCGCTGGAGGCGGCGGCTCTCCAGCTGCAACGTCAGATCAGCGCACAAGATCGACGTATCGCCCGACTTCAGGAGGAACGGGATCAATTCCGAACGGACTGTCACGAGGCTCAATCCGAGCGAGATCAAGCAGTGGCGAAGGTAGCATCTTCGTCTGAGCGTCTGGATAAAGGCTCGGGCTGAACTTCGTGCCCGTGGGAATCATGTTGACTCAATGAGGGCCAACATCTCCCGCTTGGAGCAGCAGGTCGCTGATCTTCAGACTGCCCGTTCCCAAGTCGATCACCAGTTCGTGAGCCAGAAGCGGGAGCTTGCTGCTCTACGGGTTGAGCATGCTGCTCTCTCGGCTCATTACAAGGACGCATATAGTCGATTCTGGGCTGTAGCTCGCTCCCTCAACCAAGATGTCGCTCTTCCGACTCCTGCAAGTCTGACGCGTCCTCGATCTGGGTCGGAATCGTCGCCAACCCGATCTCACAAGACTCGACGGTTTGATCTTTCTTCTTCCATTTCCCCTGACGATCTTCCTGACCCTGAGGACCCAGATCCCGAAATTCCTGAGCCTGAGCTCCCCGATCTTCCTCAAGAGTCCGAGATTGAACAAGAAAGCGGCTCTCCTGAAGATGATGCGGACGATCCTGTGATGCTGGCTGCTTTGGCTAAATCTCGTTCGTATCTCCGTCGATCTAAACAGTCTGAGGGAGATCTGGGTTCGTCGGGGACTGTCGGCCACCCCATCGATTTGGGTGGTGAGAGAAGCGATTACAATCCCTCCGACGATCTACCTGAGCAGTCCCCAGACATTGATACACCTGCTGACGACCCCGAATCTATTCCTGATGACGGTGATCTCGCGTCTGGTGCGAGTAAGTCGCTTTCCGATATTCGACAATCCTCCGAGGCCACTACCCTGACTCCACCCCATCCTAGAGTCCCAAGATCAGAGTGGATTCCCAGTTTGATTACCAGACGTCTTTTTCGCTCGACGGACGTCTTCCCTTGGGATGCGGATCGCGTAAGTCACTTGAGCATCTCCACCTTGAACACGCAGGTGATAAGTCACCTTTTGCTCGGTGTCTCCGAATGGCTGTTTGTGACGCGGTCACACGAGCACCTTGCTTAGAGGAAGCGTGCTATCAAGAGTATACAAACTCTAAGTGAACGGCAGTTCACTAGTCCCTGGTCTTAGGGGACTTAATAGCCAGTTTAGCGTAAGTTTTAGACTGATTTATTTATAGTTAATTAGGTCCATTTGGCCTGTAATACAAATTACTAATTAACTATACTTTATCGTAATTATGCATATAAAAGGTAGGTTTAATGTTATTGGTTGGCCCTCAGCCACCGAACCTACGTGGCAGTAGTGTGGCTCACACCACAGTGTGGCCCACACCACTCCATCAGAGTATTAAAACAAATACTCGCAGAAGTATATCTACTTCTAAAGGCGGTACCCTTTCTGGGGTACCCCTTTCATGTAACCCCGTTACATCCTCCCCCACTTAGGTTGGAAACACCCCCAACCAATGAGGAGCTAGGAAGAGAGCTCCGCTCTCTTTCCTGTCCTTTGTCGATACCCATCGACAAGCCACCGTTGTGGCTTAAGGCTTTCATTCAGCCTTTTCGCGCGTCCAAGACACCTGGAGGCTTACACGTCAGCCTCCCAAGATGCCTAAGAAGGCAAACACCCGCGGCGCTTCGGCGCCTTCTAAGTCTAAGACCGCGAGGTCGAAGACGGCTAAGGCCAAGTCGAAAGACAAGGCCGCTCCGCGCAAGGAAGTCCGCAAGGCGGCTTCCGAGGCAGGCAGCAAGCGTACGGCTGCTGCTGCCAGCCAAGAAGGGAGTTCGCGACGCAGTCGCTCGCGCTCCCTGTCACCCGACGATAGGCCGAACCCTCGGTTCGCCTATCGGGACCACAGTCCCGGATCTGAGTCCCCGGAATTTCATATTCCGATCATCACGGGATCAGAGTCCGACGGGGACTCTCCTGGATCCGCTAAGGATCCATCTTCTTCTCAGGATGCCCTTCACAGGATGCTCCTGTACAGGACGCTCCTTCGCAGGACGCTCCTGTTGATGATAGCGAATCATCAGAGGCAAAGGCAGCTTCGACGAGCTCGCCTGCCAAGAACCTTACCTTGACCGAAGGTAAGGCTCGAGCCCAAGCTGCGAAAGCAGCGTCTCCAAAACGGGCTGGTGAGGGCGCTGCTGCTGCTAAGAAGCGCGCAGCCCCTGGCTCTCCTACGTCAGAGCCTTCAATCGCTAAGGGATTCAAATCCCTATTCGACTCCTCAGACGAGGAGGAAGAGGAGGGGGCTGTCTCCGAGCCCCGAGAGATCTCCAATGATCTCGATGAGCAGCAAGAGCGTTACCAAACTGCTCAGCTGCAAGGCACTCCTGTGCCTCCCACGCCGGCGTATCCTCGCGGATACTACCCACCGGATGCGGGGTCTGGGTCTCCAATGTTCTTGGAGCACCTCAAGGCCCCTCGTGGACTTAACCATGGGCGCACTTCACGTGGCGCCTATGAGCGTGCCTTGGTTCAAGTCGAACCACTCTTTGTCAATGACATTGAGGCCGCTAGGTGTGTGCTACTTGCACCACACCGAATTCCTCTCAAGGAATTCACTAGTCTTCGAAAGAAATCCGAAGACCGTGGTGGGCTCTTCCCCGTGTGGGGCTACCCTTGGGTACAGCCCGAGAACACCACAACCCAGACCCAGGCAGAAGACCTGTTCTGGAGATGGGTTTCTCTAAAGAACTTTACAGTTCAGGAGTTGAAAGAACTCCGGGAAGATCGCCTGCTGTCCTATGTCTTGGACCAGCGAGATCTTCGAATTGAGTTTGCCCACTTAGTCGCTAAGCGGCAACTCCACTCCGTCATGGAGGGACTTAGACAGCAGTCTAAGTCCAGCGCTCAAGATGAGCGCGGGTACGGTTCCGTCAACCCAGGGACCGTACACCGTAAGGCGGCTAAAAAGCCGCGGACTACTTACGCCCCGGCTGTTGATCCCAAATCTCAACAGCCTTCGGGCAGTCAACCCGGAGCCGGTCTTCCGGCTCCCACGAGTTCTGTGACGAGGGGTAACCCCGCCACTTCACAAGCAGCTGGCGCTTCCCAGAGCGCCGCCGCTCCTGGACGACCCGCTCCACATGATAGTGGAGTCGCTGTTCCGGTCAAGGAGGGCAGGAGGAGCTCTCGCACGCGTTTGAGTACGCGGCTCCTTCTCAGCCTTATCCTTCTGGACCCTCATCTTCGGGTCGGGACTCTGTGGGGTCCCTATTAAGTGACGAGGTCCGTCAACTTCGAGATCGCGTCTATGCGATCGAGATAGCCCTTGGGCTTGGACCTGGTGGTCAGGCTGCCGCTCAGGCTGGCAAGCCGGGGACCCTTGAGGTCCTTCGCCAAGACTTGGACGCTCTTGGTCGTGAGACTCATGAGCTCCATGGGCGTGTTGACCGCCGAGCTCCGGCTGCTGCCGTGAAGGAGCTCCGTCGAGGCTTAGACGTTCTAAGCCATGAGGTGCATGGTCGTATGCCCTCTTATGAGCCGCAGGGGTACTCGTACCACTCGGCTTATGGGTATAGCTCTTACCCGAGCTCTTCCCATTCGGTACCGTCATACCCTTCGTATGACTCGCGTGGGTACCAGCCTGTATATCACTCACAGGCTTCGACACCGGCAACTCCGGTTGTCCAGAGAGCTCAGCCTCGTTTCGAGGAGGTGAGTTCTCACCTTGGTCTTCCTCCGTCCGAGAAGGAAGACCCAGCGGATCGTGATACCGCTTAAGACGCCCCACGTAGAACGTCGGGTGCGTCGCCATTGACTTGGGGAGGTCAATGGTATACGCCGCGCCATGTCTGGCCAGGACCGCAAAGGGTCCGATGAAGCGGTGCTTCAACTTGTTGCTCTCTACAGAGCTAACCACCTTTAGCGGTAGGTTTTTAGTGTCTAATAGGACTAATTCACCTCTTTTAAAAACACTTAAATTTCCTCTTCCATGTTTGTCAGAGTACTCTTTTGTTTGTCTTGGGCTAACGCCATTGCGTCTCTAACCCGGCTGATTAACGTCAGCCTGTTGTCTATAAATGACGACAACTGTCTTTTTAAAGACTCGGGCTCTATTTCAGAGACCTGGGAGGAAAAGGCTTTCCGAGCCTCTCCCCCACTTACGATGGAGGCCACGGTGCCTCCCCGCAAGGTTAGCGGCACCTGGGGGTGTCGTAACCCATTCAAATAGAACGGGGTAAACCCCGTTGATGCGTGTACCGCATTGTTGAGTGCAAACTCAACCATAGGAAGCTGATCCGACCAGGATCGAGGTGCTTCCGCACAGATACTACGCAGAGTATCTTCGAGCACGCGGTTGACGCGCTCCGTCTGACCATCCGTCTGCGGGTGGTCTGCAGTTGACATCGTCAACTTAGTTCCCAGCAATTGGAACAGGGTGTCCCAGAACGCACCCGTGAAACGCGGGTCTCTATCCGAGACTATGGTCTCTGGTAGACCATGATAGCGAAACACGCTATCTAGGAACAGCTGTGCAGCTTGTTTCCCGGTGACCTTGTCACGTACCGGAGCAAGATGTACCATCTTGCTCAAACGGCAGACAAACACCAATATGCCGGTGTTGCCCTTGTCATCGGCCGGCAGGCCGAAGACGAAGTCGAGACTCATCGACTTCCAGCAATCTGCTGGTACAGGTAGGCTCTGTAGTGGAGCCGAGGCGTGGCCCGAAGGCTTCACCCTCTGACATGTTTCACATGTCTTGACATAGTGTGCCACCCACTTATACATGCGGGGCCACCAAAATGTCTGAGAGACCATTTGGTAGGTCTTCTCCCGGCCAAGATGGCCACTTATCGGCGCATCATGCGCCTCTAGAAGTATGTCATACTTCAGATCCTCGTCGTTTGGAACGACAACCCGAGGAGGATCTCTAGGGTCTACTCTGTAATGGAGTAACCCATCGGCCAGCTCATAACGATGGAGCTGCGCCCGCTGTCGAGGCGAAAGCCTGTCGACTTTGGCGTCCTTGCCATCGGACAAGAACTGCACCAGTGGTGTATAGTTCTCATCCTCCTGATACGCCAAGCGTATCCGATCATATAGATCTGTCGTGACCCGACTGACATGAGCTAGCTCATAGTCGGGTCGACGCGACAAAGCATCGGCAAGCACGTTGAGCTTGCCCGGCTTGTATTCAACGCGGAAGTTGTATTCCGCGAAGAATGACAGCCACCTCGCCATCCGCTGCGACAGATGCGGCGAGTTGGTGGCAGTCCGCAAGGACGCGTGATCCGTATAGATCACAAAGGGCCTCGTGCCCAAGAGGTGAACTCTAAACTTGACAAGAGCGTACTTCATTGCAAGTAGCTCCTTGTCATGAACGGGATAGTTCCGTTCGGCAGCCTTCAGCTGCCTGGACTGGAAGGAGATGACACGTTCGTGTCCCTCATCGTCCTTCTGCAACAGCGCACAGCCTATTGCATAGTCAGAAGCGTCACAGACGACGCTAAATGACTTGTTTTCGTCCGGCAAGGCCAGGACTGGCGCTTGCTGTAAGCTCGCCTTGATGCTGTCAAAAGCATCCTGGTGCTGTTGCTCCCAGACCCAGTCGGCCTCTTTCTTTAAGAGATCCGACAAGGGTCGAGCTAGTTCAGCGTACCCTGCGCTGTACTTGTGAAGATAGTTGGCTAAGCCCAACCACTTCCGGAGGTCCTTCTGCGACCTCGGGGTCGGCCAAGCCGCTATGGCCTTGACCTTCCCTGGATCGGCGCGTACGCCGACCCTGCTGACAAAGCAGCCGAGGACTTTTATCTCCTCAGCTGCAAAGACGCACTTGTCGATGTTGGCATAGAGCTTATTAGCTCTCATGACCTCAAACACTCGACGGAGGTGCTTCAAATGCACCTCCATAGCCGTCTGCCCGTCTTCGGCACGGCTATGGACGAATATATCGTCGAAGTACGTCTGAGCGAACGTACGCAATGGTCTAAACAATTGTGTGACCAAGCGATTGAACGTCGCTGGGGCATTTGATAGCCCTTGTGGCATCACTAGCCACTCCCAGAGCATCCCACTCGGGGTGCTCACTGCGGTGAGAGGAATGTCACTCTCCCGCATCAGGATCTGGTAGTATCCGTCTACCAGATCCAGGGCACTGTACAGCGTACAGCCCGACATGTTGTTCAGCAACACATCCTTGCGAGGGATCGGCGTCTGTGCCGGTACCGTCGCATTGTTCAGCTTGTTGTAAGCATGAACCAGACGCCACTTCCCGTTCGGTTTCCGAACGCAGAAGGTTGGCGTCGAGTGCGGGGACTTCGACTCCCGCACCATGCCCGACTTCGCCTTTTCGGCGAAGAAGGCATCGATGACCTCGCACTGCTCGCGAGGTAGAGGCCACTGCCTCGTGACACAATACTTTGTGCCGGGCACGAGATCAATCTCGTGCCGAACTCCCCGATCCGGCGGGAGTTGGGATGGTGGGTGCTTCGACACCACATCCGAGTATTCCTTCACAAGAGGATACACTGGATCCTCCGGGTTCTTGAGAATCTCAGAACCCAAGCGCGTTGCACGCTGCTTCGTGAACCCTCCAGGACGTCCTCGTCCATTACGGAGGAAGAGTTCAAATCTTCAGGAGAGGTCTCCGGCTTCAGGAGCACCATCTCCGCAATCTCTCCGGCCTTCAACTCGGCCAGGAAGTCCTTCATGGACAATTCCTCGAGGTTCAGCAGTGCTGACACCTCTGGCAGTGCCTCCAGATGGACGGCACCTGCCCTAACTTGACGACCGGACACGCCGTCGAAGACATGACATTGCTCTTCGACCGGCCGTGCCGGTGGAGTCTCAGACTCCGAGTGTGGTACTTGGTTATCCACACGGGAGGTGCTCAACGACACCTCCGCACTCGTACTGGTCTTCTTGACCCCGCGTGGAATTCTGTTACCCACGCTAGAGACGCATACTGCGCTCTCGATCTTCTCGGTCTCTTCGACCTCGTGTGGAACTATGTTACCCACACCGGAGGCGCCCTCAGCGCCCTCCCCAGCAGCTTCAGCTGCTTGCGGACCTATGTTACCCGCTTGCGGAACTACGTTACCCGCCTGTGGACCTATGTTACCCACTTGTGGACCTATGTTACCCACACAGGAGACGCTTTTAGCGCTCTCCTTAGCAGCCTCTGCTGCTTGCGGACCTATGTTACCCGCCTGGTCAGTGCCGTCCGGCACTGCCACAGTCGAAGCCCATACGGCGCGACGACTCTTAGCGTTGGGACTTGCCGTCGTGGCAATCCCACACGCTTGGCAATGAGCCTTGGTCTCACGACCGGTTGCGAGGCTCACCGCAACATCTTCATTGGAGTCCGTGACTCCCAATACTTCTTCGGGCGCGTAAGCGCCTTGGCGACCATCTCTGGCGCCCCAGTCCCGGACAGAGGTGGGAACATTACTCACCAAAGCTCTGTCGGAGACTGCGGGCCGGCTAGCCCCAATGGCTTTGCCGCGCCAATCGATCCAGGGCTCGTGCTTTTCGAGCCACGGCATGCCCAGGATCAAGTCGTACTTGTCCATGTCTAGGACAAGGAACGACTCCGTGCTGTCAAAGTCTTCAAACTTTACAGCCAGGTCCATACGGACCCCAGGTACGTTAACCACCGTACCATCGGCCAGTCTCACCGAGACCTGGCCCCTGCCTTTGCTTTCTCGCAAAGCATCGGCATACTTGTCGCCATTCCGCGCGACCGTCTGGCGTCGAGCAAAGTTCGTCGACGCCCCAGAGTCAATCAGGACTCTAAAGGGATCTCCATATCCCCGTACACTCGCGTGTACCACGAGCAGTCCACCACTGCTCTTTCTCGTCTCGAGAGCACCCAGGCTCTCAGGGGCTAAGCCTCCATGGCGTGCGCCGTCCGCACTCCTACCATGGGGACTTAGATCTTCCCCAGTAGGGCGCCCCGCCCCTACTGGTGACCCCAGTTCCCCTGGCTCTTGGGTCGCGGCTTCTGCCACGGGCCCCTCGAGCCCCTAGGTTTGGAAGGGAACTTCCTTTGCCCTCCCGCAGGGCAGGCACGTTGCATGTGCCCGAGCTTCCCACATCCGTAGCAACGGATGGAGCTCTGTACGGCCGTACCCAGTTCCATGGGTACCGGCCCGGTGCTAGCTCCAGCTGCTGGAGCTCCTTGCACTGCGCCTGACGACGCATTGTGGCCTTGCCACACCGACGTAGGAGTACGAGCCTGTCGGTGGCTGTACTCCTCTTGGAGGGCGATCTGGATCGCCTCCTCCATAGTGTTCGCATGCACGCGGAACAACTGTGTGCGGGATGGGCCCACCTTCAGGCCATCCATGAACACGGTCACTTTGATGTGTTCAGGTAGGGGGTTCCCTACCAGAGATGCAGCGAGTACTCGCATCTCCTGGATGTACTCATGCAGCTCACGCTTCCCTTGTTTACAGGCAAGGAAGCGCGAGCGCTGGCGATACTCATAGTTCGCCGGAAGGAAGGCGGCTCTAAGCTGTTGACACAGCTGAGCCCAGGTTGTGAAACAACCCGGCGTCGTCGCTTCACGCGTGTACGCCCAGGTCTTCGCCCGACCTCCTAGGTTGGACAGGGCGAAAGCGACCCGAAGTCGCTCGGTCGAGATTAGAGCCGCGTCCATCGCGAGCTCGACCTCTCGGACCCAGAAGTGGAGGTTCTCTCCCTCCTTTCCCTCATAAGGGTTAACCTTAAGCCTCAACGGCTTAGGTTGGGCTGGCTTCATCTCAGCCACGGGGGTCTGCAGCCCCTGTACGTGGGCGATTAGCCCTCTCTCGTACGTGTCGAACGCCTCGATGCGTTCGACCTGCTCGGCCGGCGTAGCAGCCGCCAAGCTTCGGAGGGCATCTCCTCCAAAGATGCCCACCATCTTCCGGACCGACTCAAACTGAGAGTCGGTCAGATGAGGGAACTCCCCTCTATCCATCCTGGCTTACCTTGTAGGAGCCACTGAGGATTCAGGTAGTCAATCTACCCGCGTAGGTGTGGATTGACTACAAGTGCTACCAAGTGTGACAGGGTCACACGAGCACCTTGCTTAGAGGAAGCGTGCTATCAAGAGTATACAAACTCTAAGTGAACGGCAGTTCACTAGTCCCTGGTCTTAGGGGACTTAATAGCCAGTTTAGCGTAAGTTTTAGACTGATTTATTTATAGTTAATTAGGTCCATTTGGCCTGTAATACAAATTACTAATTAACTATACTTTATCGTAATTATGCATATAAAAGGTAGGTTTAATGTTATTGGTTGGCCCTCAGCCACCGAACCTACGTGGCAGTAGTGTGGCTCACACCACAGTGTGGCCCACACCACTCCATCAGAGTATTAAAACAAATACTCGCAGAAGTATATCTACTTCTAAAGGCGGTACCCTTTCTGGGGTACCCCTTTCATGTAACCCCGTTACACTGTTTCCTGACGTGGCTCCTTCTGCAACACCTCCTCGAATCGAGATCGAGGATTTTATTACGGGCCCTGCCGTGGATGCTCTGATGTCTCTCAATCCTCCGCCTTGGGCGTCTTTGGAATTCACCGAGGGACCTCTCTCTTTCATGGTTGATTTCATGCCCTCTGGTTTTTGTGAGAAGTACCTGGAATATGAGGAGAAGCATCTTCAGGCGCTCGGGGAATCCAGCCATTTCTTGCCGATCTCGGAAGACATGTGTGTCGCGGATGCAGCTTTGTCGGCCTACCACGAGAGTCGACGCCAGCGTCGACCTCGGGCTGGGGCCGCCTGGAAACAGTTCCTGTTTCGTCATCTCGTTCCTACTTTGCGTCAGCAATACTGCGATCTGGATGTCTTGCTGGGCCCCTTCTTCCTGCATTTCCCCAAGCCACGTCATCCCAAGATCTGGTATCCGGATGTGTCCGCCGCGTCACTTGAGGACGCGTTGTCAGCCGTTGATCTCACGGAGCCTTGGCGTCTACAATATCGCCGATCTGCTGCAGATCACCCGGCGACACGTATTCCCCGTCTTCAGGACAAGTTTGTCAACGTACCATCTTCCCAGTCAGCCTCCAACACAGCAGTGCTATAATCTTCCAATTAATCCATTTCTTCTTTGTGATTTCCTTCCTTTTTGTGCGTCGTTCTGGAGATATCGATGCCTTCGATTTTAGTGACACATAGCCACTTAGTCGGTTTCATATGTATCATATACACCACCGTCCACCTGATCTACCGCCTCCCGATAGATCTTCCACTTATTCCTTCGTGACGTGACCAGCTCACTTCACGATCTCGCCTCCTTTACGTCTCCTCATGTGATTGCATGACCTCGAATCGATTTCGGTTCGTTCGATCTCGCAAATAGTCATACAGTAGAGCTCCACAGTTAAGATCGCCTTCATCTACCCACGTCGGTTCGTCATATCCTTTCCAGTGTACCAAGAATTCACGTAATGTACGCCCATATCGCGTACGCTTCCCGGATCGCATGTCCACGATCTTTCCGACTTCGTATTCATCATTGTCTAGATCTCGCATCCAGCTGTCTTCAGGCAACAGCGCTTCATCAAAATCATATCGATCTTGATCTTGTATTGTCAACCGCATCTGGGGACGGTCCGGAAATTGTCGTACAGGCTTGATCTTAGAGACATGCACCACCGGGAAGAATCGATATTCTGTACCGGCGATCTCGAGACGTACGGCATGTTCTTCCACCAACTCCAACACACGGAAAGGACCGTGCCACATGTGTGCCAGCTTACGCGCGTATCCTTCTTTAACTCGATCTAGGTATAACCACACTTGAGTTCCAACTTCGATCTTGTGTGGTAGAACCGTTTCATTGTGTCGATCTGCCCTCTCTTGGATCGCATCTCGTAGTCTCTCGTTAACCTGCTCACGAGCTTGCTGATACTGCTTCTGAATACGATATCACCATCGACGGGATTCACGATCTCGTCTTCTCGTTGATCCTAAAGGTACCATGGCTTCTAGCGTAGATCGCGGATCCCAGCCGTGTAACAAATAAAACGGGGTATCTCCTCGTACGCGATCTTGGGCAGTGTTGACCGCGAAGGTGAGGCGCTCCGCATATTCGTCCCAATCTCGCTGATCGATATCTTCAACATACATCTTGACCGCGCGAGTTAATGTTCCCACCATCCGTTCGGTTGTACTGTTTGCTTGCGGGCGGTATGCCATTGTTGCTCGCTGTCTCTGTCCCACGATTTTGTTGAACGATCTGAAGAAGTCAGACATAAAACCGGGTTCTCGATCATGTCGGATAGCCTCGCTAGCACCGAACCGTCGAAAGACACATTCTTCGTAATTCTCGGCGACAGTCTGGGCTGTCCGTGATGCACTAGCTTTCGCGATCACATATCCCGTGAATAGATCGATCCAGATCAGCAACTCGGTGTTGCCCTTATACGATCTTGGTAACGACGGTATGTGATCCATGCCGATAATCTGGAACGGGTACGTAGCTTGTAAATTACCCGGCGATTCCCCATGGATCGTAGGCCGTCCTTTTCCTGTCTCGCAGTCTGTGCACTGACCCACGTAGCGTTGTACACTCTGATATAATCCGCGCCAGTGGAAATGAGCTCTGATCTTGTGGTATGTCCGTCCGATACCTTGGTGACCACCTTCCAGACTCGAATGATAGTGGTGCATAAGATCGTTTTGCAATGTTCAGGCACTACGAGCTTGGCCACAAGATCGCGATCTTCGTCGGACTGCTTGGTCGGCGGAAAATAAAACAACAACCCTGATTCATCTGTCTCATAGCGATCTGCGATCTTAGCGCAGCTTTTCGCTTCAACCGAAGTAAGATCTTGTACGTCCCCTCGCATGTAGGCTTTAAGATCGACGATCCATTTCTCCTCATCTTGCGCTCGGTTAATACGTTCCATCCTCATTCTTTGCACGATCTCTTCTTGTAGCACCTGGGGTCGACATTTCTTACGCGATCTTGTGACAGCAGCGATCTTGACTGTGGCTGCGTCATCCTTAGCTATTAGCAACTCCTCCAATCTATTGATAGTCACAAGATCTTGGCGCTCCTCTTCCGTAACAATCACCGCTCCACTTTCGCGACGTAATGCGGCACTCGCCATACTATCTGCGCTTTGGTTCCAATCTCGCTTCATGTGCAGGAACTCATGGTTGGGCCAAGATCGGAGACGTTCCAGTGCCTGCTGTCGTAACAACGTTAACCCCGGGGCTTTGCATTCGATCTCACTCTTCATTTGCCTGATCACCAAGTTAGAATCTCCACAGCTAATCAGGCGTCCCCTGTCCATATCGGACAGGAGATCGAGGCACAAAAGCAGACCATGGTACTCGGCCTCATTTACCGTAAGATCGAGCATGTACTGCGATGCTGCTGAGATCACTGTCCACTCTGGAAGGTTCCACACAATTCCACTGTACCCCCCACTTCGTTTCACACGCGCTGATCCATCAAAGCTAACCACTAGTAATCTCTCGTCTGGCTCCACCGTTGGAGGAGGCATCGAGATCACTTGTCGCGGTTGTTTCCTGGGAGCAATCGAAGCCAAGATCGAGTCCACTTCCTTGCGGGGTGTAATACTTGCTGCGATCACACCCAAGATCTCGTCCTCCCCTTTGGTACATTTCACGATCTCGAGGGTCCAGCTTGATAGAAGTGCAGCCCATCGTCCTAATCGTCCTTGCAACCCGGATGAGTGAAGTAGCCACGCTAATGTAGAGTGGCGCGTTAATACTTTGATCGATCTTGTCACGAGTTGAGTATAGCAGATGTCTAGTATCCTGAGCAGAGCCAACACTTCTTTGTCGACCATAACATAGTTGATCTCGTTCTGCTTGAGCGTGCGACTGGTGAAATTTACTGGCTTGTACACTCCATCGTGTTCTTGCATCAGGGCAGCTGAGATCGCCCACTTGCTGGCGTATACTACCACCACCGGTTGTCGATCCACATCGAAGTGTTGTAAGATCGGAGCATTCACGATCTTGTTCTTTAATGTGGCGAACGCTGTCCTAGCTTCAGTCCACGTGTTACCCTCTTCTGTAGCAACATTCTCATCGTCCCCAGTCGATTTTGTCCTTCGAGCGATCTCATAGAAATCCGCTTCGCGTAGTTCGTACAGAACTGATGCGTAGATCGCGAAGTCTTCAATAAATCGGCTGTAGTAATTGAGACTTCCCAAGAATGATTGCATCGATCTCAGGTTGGTGGGGAATGACAACTCTTGTAAAGTCGACAAATCCTTTGGATGTGTCTCCAAACCTTCAGCTGATACACGATGACCTAGATAATCCACCTTTTGCCGACCCCAGACGCTTTTGGCGACACTGATGGACAGATTCCACTCGTCGCAGACGTCCAGCAGCTTTTCCACCTTTTCGCATAACGCATCCCACGATCTTCCAGTTACCAGTATGTCGTCGATGTAAGATCGACGTCCCAACACTGACTCATTTCTTGCTAGATCAGGTTCTCCTGTCTCGAATACGTCCTTTCGGTCAGATCGACCTTGATCTTGGGTCACTTTTGCGAATCCATATAGTGCATTATCTAGGAGCCTCTGGTAGATCTGGGGAGCGTTTTTAAGTCCGAACGGCATTCGATTCCACTCAAACAATCCAAATGGAGTAATAAATGCCGAGATCGATCGGGCTCTGTCCGTCATGGGCACTACCCAGAAACCGCTGGCCATATCCAAAGAACAATACCAGAGAACCTTGTCGAGATCATCCAGCAAATCATTGATCAGAGGCATGGGATATACCATGAGCCTTGTTAGGCTATTAACCAGGCGATAATCGATGCATAACCGGATGTCGATCCCATTCTTCTTGATGATCACAACTATGGGTGACGCCCAAGGAGAGGTCGAGTGTCGGATCATTCGAGCAGATAGTAGTCCCTTGATGAGTTGATGCAACTTTTCGCGGAACTGTACGGCCACCTTGCGGCAACGTTGAGCGACTGACTTTGCATTTCCCACATCTATGTCACATACCACTCCCTTTGCCGCTGGTGGTAAGGCATTGCCCTTTCCGATAAGAAGGTGCTTCCGCTTCCAGATAATCTGCACGAGACGCTCGATCTCCTCCTGGGTGTTGATATTGGCATCACCTATTTGGAGATCTTCGATCTTGACTTCTTCCGTGGTCGCGGTTACATCTGGTAGCACAGCCATTTGATCTTCCACATCCTCTGCGAATAGAGTTCCACCTTCCTTGATACAGACTTCCTCATCCATTGTAGGATCGCCTATGTCTGCCTCGACCTTGATGCGAAGATTATTACTGTTAGCAGGATCGATCTTGCCTTGGTCAGATGTACATTCGGTTGACGGTGGGCTTGCGTCCCCGTTCCCTGCGATCTCGACATTGTGGATGGCTTTTACCGGCCGTGGTACGATCGCAGTTGGTGTTACGCACTCGGGACGCTCCACCGTTGGCTCGGTGATCTGCTCGTTGGTATCCGCTTCACTGATCTCATCCGTAGTTGCCTGATATGCGAGATTTTGCCATTCAGCGTATCTCCTCGATCCTACGGATACATATCCCGGAATTCGGGGAATACGATCTCCACTCAACCACATCGCGACTCTCGATCCTTCGTGGAGCGTTAGTCCACGATCACTTATGTTAGTCACCTGTAGATAACGCGTTCTTCCTGGTCCGACTGTGATCGTTGGCACCCATCGATCTCCCCTGGTGATCCATAACTTATACCGGTTTGACGTTTGACCGCGTAGCCTGATCTCGGCCGCCTGTCCAACATCGATCCAGTAGTGATCCTTCCACCACACATGTTCGACCTTGTCACCGTAGAGGGGACGCCTACCAGCCATCTGAAGGCGGACTTCGTCAGGCAGACATATTGTCCCATCAGCGAGATCGAGGCGGATACCTGCTGGCACCATGAAGTCCATCCCTAGTATCAGATCTTGACCTCCAGTGGGCGGACCTACCCATGCATCAAAGAAGTACACTAGCGATTCTGCCAGCGTGATCTTGAGACGAGTACGTCCCTCGATCTTGTATGGAGATCGTCCAACACCTTCGCATTCCAACGTTTGATCCTCATCAATGTGGCACCCGACCTTACGAGCAAAGGTGGCATCCAGTATGGATACCTCGGCACCACTGTCAAATAGCAAAGTTGCTGTTTTGTTGTTGATCTTCCCCATAGCCTTAGATTGCTTGAACTTCTTGTCTGGAACATGATACTTCCAGTAGCCCCGCGATTCCCCAGGGGAAATCTCAAGAGCCATCATCACACTCGATCTTGCATATTCATCGATCTGGCGTATACTTGACACTGTAGCGGTAGATTTCTCCAGAAGATCACATGTATTGTCGATCGGATCGATCAGCTGATTAACTGTTGCCTCCGATTGTTTCTCGACATATGCATAAATGCAATAGCTAGAACGCTCGTCTCGTACCGGTTTCCAAACCGGCGAGCGTCCTAGTTTAACATCTTCTCTGCAGTCTCTGGCAACATGCCAGCGTGCTTGGTGGGATTGTACCATTGCCGGATCAAGTTGTAAAATTCCTCCATGGTACACTTTCCTGCTTCGTGGATGTCACCACATGCCTTGCATATGAATAGGCAGCGATCTGAGGGATGCCCTTTGCGGCCGCACTTCTCGCACGTTAGACGTCCCCAGCACCCAAGATCGCTATGTTTGCGCGACCCACAGTGTGAGCATCGCTTAGGTGGTGAACCTATATCATGTCGATCTTGTTGTGCACGATTGTTTCCGGTCTCCGAGCGACTGCGATCTTGGTTCCTTTGATCTTGATCTTGCTGCCCTTCATTGTTTCCAGATGCTGCGAGGTAGACACGACGTAATCCTGCTTCGCCGTCCGATCCACTAGAGTCCTCTTCAGACTCGCTGCTATCTGAGATCGCCTTGACAGCTCTGACGGCCCGAGTTGAAGCAGACGGGGCTGCCGCACCGCTGTTCTTCTGACGAGGCTTAATTGATCCATATACAGCCTTACTTTGTCGTGCCTTCGCTCGTTGCCGAGATCGGAGTGCTTCTTCCAAGGTGGCAGCATCTGGGATTCGTAGTAAAGCCAGGTGATCTGCAAGATCGCGGTCTTCAAGAGTTTCAATGAAGTGCTCCACGTGTTCACGTCGGACTTCCGAAGGTCCATCCTTGATCTGGAGGCGGGCCCTGAGTCCTGCCACATTGAGCCGATACAGATACTCCAGCGGAGATTCGTCCGATCTCTTGCGCGCGTGGTAATATTGCCTCGCGACTGACACTCCTCGTCCACAATACTGAACCTGGAAGTTGCGGAGCAAATCCTTCCAGGTACTGCGTGTTGTGCGACTAAGCTGTCGATACCAGTTTCGAGCCGATCCTGTGAGGAGATCGCCGAACACCAGACACTTTTCCTCGTCTGGAGCTTGATCTCGCATAAAGGCAGACTTTACCTTGCTAAGCCAGGCCCTGGCTCGATCTTCGTCCCCTTCTCTCCCCGCGAACTCCTTGAGTTCAGACATGGCAGATACTCGTATACGTGGAACACTTGTCGATCTTCCGGTGGTCGTGGCTGATGCTGATGCTACAGTCGCGCGTCTGGGAGGATCAAGATCGAGATCATCTGGGTCGTATTCATGAGGACTTGGGTGTCGATCTAGCGATCCCACAGACTCCATATCCACATCTCGGTCTTCTGCTGGTGCTAAGATCACGGGATTGCTAGGGCCTTGTTGTTCCTTCAAGAATCTGTTCATCGCCGCCTGGAAGTACGATTCCAGCTTCGCATTCGATCCTTGTGTTATGTTTGGCGTGATGACATCCGTCACTCGCTTGGTCTCGTGATCTCCACGCTGCCGTAACATAGCAGCACCAGACGGTCCCAGCGTCATTCGGGGTGGGTCATCTGCACTGTCAGTGTCTACTTCTTCAGTCGCCGACTCGTAATGTGAGGATGTTCCTGTCTGATCTTCCAATGTGAGTGCTGGTAACGATCTTAGCATGTCGTCTGTCGATCTGGTCGTGACCTTAGAGGTTACGTTCTTCTCGCCTACCAAGGGCTTCAGTAGATCGAAGATTGACATTAAAGCCGTGTTGATCGTACTGAGCCTCGTATCGAATAGCTCATTAGCGTCGAACGATCCTGCGATGATCCCACCTTCCTTGATCAGTTGTAATAGCGCCTTCGCAGCTTCTAGCTTGCTCGATCTTGCAGTTGGTTTCTGCACTGGGCCTTTTAAATCACTAATGATCTTCGGCTTGATAATCTGCATAACGGGATTCTTGATCAAGAAGGTGTGAAGTTCCTTCTTGTGGTATGCGATCTCGAGGGACTCATCAGTCCATACTGTTTTAAGATCGTCTTGGTCATCAGCGTCCGATCCTGGTGCTTTCAACTTCTTCCGTAGGGGCTTCGATCTTGCTGACTTCTTTTTTATGCTCGACTTGGAGATGAGCGTTTGGATGGCTTTCGCCGGTGGACTTTCGTCCTGCAGATTGCGACGCAAGTCGCAATCTGCTGGGGTCCCCGAAGGGACCTGGGGAGGAGGTAGAGGCTTCTCTTCTAAGTCCGTAGCCGGACCATCCTCTGTTCCGTCGGTAGAGCTCCTCCCAAAGCTCTGCCGATCCGCGGATCGATCTTGATTTAGCGGTGTCGTTGGTGATCCGATCTCCAACGACGCTGGTTTCCCTGATCTAAGATCAGCATGCGCTTCTTCATGGGACTCACGGTGAAATCCCGAGTCACCCAAAGATCCGGGCACGCGCACCATTGTGGCGAAGTGGTTCTGCGAAATCGCAAGATCGCAGGGATCCTCTTGCACACTGCGCCCGAACTGCCGACTAACGGAGGGGGTACTCCGATCTTCCGTGAAGTTACTTGATCTCACCTTGTGTACCCGTCGGTGGGACTAGATCGCTCCTCGGGTGATCTCGATAGACGCGCTTGTTGTCGATCTTGCTGTCTGACAGGACAGCGGGAGAGGTGTCCATCGTCGATCAATTTGTCCAATACCCCGTCAATCGATGGCTCACCGATAGCGCTAGTGTTACACTTGCGATTAGAGCGAAAGTTGCCGTTAGCATCTGGCAAGGCCTTCCACTTTGGTTCTTCGCGAAGCACTCTCCAGGCTTCTATAAATTCAAAGTCAGCATCCAGCTCGTCCTCGTACATGGATCTCGCGTCTTGAACACGATCTTCATCTGTTTTTCCGCTTTGGTTCAGCAGCTTAACAGCAGCGTAGCATCCACAAAACTTCCCAACAGCAAATCGAATTGCTTTCCAGCGATTTGCGACGGCGTTTTGGTGACGCTTGTAGCGCTCCTGTTGTCGAGGTCGTGTGTCGTTGTAAATCTGCGTGACGCGTTCCCAGAACTGCGCTCCAGATTGGTCTGTCCCGACAATTCCGTCCTTCGACACGTCAAGCCATGCCTTTGTGAGTTGCCGGTCTTCCTATGGTTCCAGTTTGGCCCACGTGAGGTAGCTCTCTTGCCGTCTGCATCTTTCGCCATCGCCGCGGGAATTCGAAGTGGATCTTTTAAAGACGCGATTGTTGTCCACAGACAAGGTACCCTTGTGCTACAATCTATCATACCATTTGGGGGCGTTTGAATCAGGACAGCGCAAGAAGTGCTGGGGAGCAAATACGGGAGCAAATCTGCTCGATTTGCTTTCGCGAAAGTTTTTGATTGCTCCTGGACTAGTTTGCTCCTTGCGGTGGAGCAGCTAGGAGGTAATTTATTCGAAAATTCTCTGCTGAGCAGCAATTTGCTCCCGCGGTGGAGACGCTCTAAGAAGCCATCAGCTGAATCCGTACCGTATACCACCACTCCTCAGCTGCTCCTTAGCTGAGTTCAGTTCCTCGTACCGTAGAACACGGCCCCTTAGTCTTACCGCAATGTCGTTCCTACATCAGATTGGGTACTGCTTTTGTTGAAATCTGATTGGCTATAATCCATTGATATGACTATGATATGTGCAATTTGCAATCATCATAGGAAATTCATAAGACCAAAATTTAGTCCTTTTCGACGAAAAAAGGTTGTTACAGTCAACAGCCGCGAGAATGGCTGGAAGCGCGTCTTCACTGGCCTCTCCAGTGCCTGTGGCAGCCTCTCCGACCGAGGAGGAGGTCGCCAGCATGCACCACTTCATCGAGAACGCGCTGGACTTGCTCGTCAAGGTAGAAATCGCTCTATCCTGCCTCCCTCTGCCGTCCTCACGCCTCTTTCTTCTTGCAGGGCAATGCCAAGAGCTACGACTTCCTCATCCAGCAGTTGACACTCGTTCCAGCACCTGTGGCGACACGTCGCAAGATATTCCGGGCTCTACCACGCTGTATCTCCACTATGGCACGTGAGCCGCGGGCCTATCGCGCACTGCTGGACGTCCTGTTCAAGTTCGACCTGCTGGCCGCCGACGTGGAAGACTACACGAGCTTTATCGTGCACTTGGTGTCCTCTAACACGGTCTACGTGGTGCCCACGCTGCACATGCTAGTGCGCAATATGCGCCGTCCACAGGAGAAGGAGCTGCCGCCGGATCTCCGAGCTCTAGCAGAGAACGAGGAAGAAGCTAAGAACCGACCAAGACTGGCGGAATCTCCGTTGGAGGATCAGTTGGAGCAGATGAAGTGTCGGTGCCAGCAGTGCAGGAAGTAAAGGGACCGAGTTTGGACGAACGCATTCAGGCTCGGTTCGACGCGGCACATCAGACATTGGAGCGCGTACTGACGCTGGTACCTACTGCTGCTAACGTACTGTTTCCGATTTTATGTGAGCACTTCCCACACAAACGACTGGATGCACCTACTCAGGTGGCGTATCTTCGCAATGTCTTGCGTGTGACAGGATATGTTGGTGGACTACGTGAACGCGTACTTGGACTGATCATTGACCAGCTTGTGGCAATTGATGTGGAGATCAAGCTGGATGAAAGTGAGGAGGATGTTTTCACCATGGATGACTTTCTTGATGATGACATGTTGCCGCCTGATGATGCCTCGCGCCAAGTGGATGAGATGGCTGACAAACTTGATCAGATGATGCTCGTCATGTTTGAGCACATTGAGCAATCTGCCGCTTCCTCATCACCCACGGCAGTGTCATCCGATACTTCCGAGACTAGCTGCGGAGAGAAGGATGTGGACATGCGCCAGGCTGCGCTTATCTTTAAGTACCTGCTTAAAGTGTTCGAGCATTCCGTTTTGAACACACACCGGTCTAAGTATCCGCAATTCTTGCTGTTCTACGTCTGTCGTATGGACCCACAATTCCAGGACGTATTCATCTCGCAGCTATTGGCCACATCGCTGGATCCGCAAACACCGCCGACCACGCGTCAAAGTTGTGGGGCCTATCTCGCCAGTTTCCTTGCTCGCGCCAAATACATTTCGGTGGCCTATCTCCAGAAGGCTCTGTATCACCTGCTGAAGTGGTTGCACGACCAGATGGACATCTATGACGCAACACACCAGGAGCAAGAAGAAGAATCGGGGTCTAGGAACGGCGAAACTGCTGCTGAAAGAGAGGAGTGGTTGTTGGAAAATGCTGAGAAAATGGAGACGACAGGCGAGCGCGGATTTCAAGAGAGCATTTTTATTTCTTCGTTACAGACTGTGTGCTACATGGTTTGTTTTCGTGGGCTGGAGATCGCTACCAGTGATGATGGCGCGGGATATGAATTTTTGCGCAGCCTTGGATGGGAGCGGCTATTGGTCACAAGCACCGGCTACTGTCCACTAGCATATTGTCAGCAAACGGTATCTACTGAGTTCTTGAACCTGGTGGAGGCATTCGATTTAGTTTCGGAGGAATGCCTTGAGCGCGTGGACCATGCTATTGGCACAGTATCTGCATCTAGCAACAAAACTGCCAAGTCGATGGAACGCTCAAAAAAACCCACAGCAGGATCAGCTTCTGCATCCACTCTGCTTGGCCAGCGCCAACCACTCGAGACATTTTTTCCGTTCGACCCATACCTTCTTCGCCACTCATTTCGTTATATTGGGCCGTTGTATCTATACTGGAAGCATGCTGACCCGACATCGAGCGAGAACTGCGACCTGCTGGAATCTGTCAAGGCTACCATCCGTCAAATGCAGGAGGATGCTGAAGAAGACGAAGATGGAAGCGAAGAGGAAGATTTGATAGATGAAGACGTCAGTATGGCTGGGAGCGCTCCCAACCCTATCGGTCTATCGAATGCTTCGTATCGTGCTGATAGTTATATGGGCAGTCTCAGCAGGTCGTGCAATATGTCAGTGGGTTCGTCGTATGACGGCGAAGGATTTGCTGATGAGGATCGCGCACCGGTAAAACGTACGCTGCCGTCGCGCTCAATGTTTGATCCCTCTCCAGCTCTATCCGCTAGCTCACCACCATCAAGACTTCCTCCGCTAGGCGCTGCTGACGCATTTACACTTGGTGGCTTCGATGATGAGGAAGAGGAAGACGGATTCTAGAAAAATAATAAAATGAGTGCAGAAGGAGAACGGTGAAAGTGGAATAAGCTATTTAGCCACTCGAGAGTGGTGAGAATACATAAGTATAGGAATGCAGACCAAGTACTACTAGTAGTTCAGCAACAACGAGGCCCTAGAGAAGTTGATCACACCACAGCAACGGTGACCAAAACCAATCTTGGTCACAGGGGTGGTTGGTAGTCGTTGAAACGATGATTGCGGAGTGGATCATCCATTTCCCAGCACTCTACCGTCGGTTAAGCTGTGCCCGCAGCTGCTCGTTCTCATCCTCCAGTCGCACAAGCTTGGGAACCACTTCTGAATCAACTTCATCGATCTGATTCTTGAGGTGATGATTTTCCTCGCGCAGACGAGAGACTTCTTCACGCAAGTACGTGTTGATATCCAGCTGTTGCTCCAGCGATGTCTTGGCCTCCAAAAGAGCATCCTCCACTTCCAGCTGCTTGACGTGAGCCAGATCAGCTTGTTCCTGTACCATGCGGTTGCAGTCGGCCATGATTCTCTCCACTTCCTGTTCTTTCTGAGCGATTTCGTTCTTCTTCGCCTCCAGCGATGCTTCATAGCTCGCGATCTGCTCATGGCTGGCATTTACCTGTTCCTGGTGCTTGCGCAGTGCTTCCTCATTCTTCTCCAGCTGAGTACGCAGCGTCTGCATCTCCAGTTCGTACTGCACCTGTCCTTGCTGCTCATTCTGAGCAGCACGCAGCGTCTCCTGCTCATTTAGCAGCTCCGAGATCATCTGCTCGTCTGCAGCACGTTGACTCTTGATCGTCTGCAGTGCTGCTGTCTGCGAACTGAGTTCCTGCTGGAGCTTCACGAGCCTCGTGTCGATAATGCGACGACTGGCCAGCATATCCTCGTGCTGCTGAATCTTGTTGTCGTTCTCGCGCGCTGCCTTGCGTTCGTCCAACATGCCTGTAAGCTTGGAGATCTGGCCCTGCAGAATGTTCTTCTGCTCGCGCTCCAGCTTGAGCGCGTGCTCGAAGACTGTTCCTGAGCGCTTGGCGTCTTCCTCCTCTGTGAACGTGCGTACGTACGACGTCAGTGGAGACCACTCGCCGCACTGGCGCTTGGCTTCATGCACCACGCGCACTCGCAACACATACGTCTGGATACATTGTGGTAAGAAAAAGCTAACTAGTACAGGAAGGATGAAGCCATACTGTGTTGGGTTTGAGGCCCTTGACGGGGAACATTTTGCCCGTAAAGAGTACCGAGTCGCTCCATGAGTAGTAGACGTAGCCATGTTCGCTGTGGCTCTGGAGAGGAAGAAAAAGAGTTAGAAAGGAACCCAATTGGATCAAGGCCAGAAGGAGAGGAACCGACCGCTTGCAGTTTGTAGTCCACGTCGTCCACACGCGGTGGCGCCTGCACACGCAGTGTGAGCGACTGGTCCGTCTTGGCCACGACCTCGGGCGCAGGCAGCGTCGGTAGCTCTGGCATCACAGTGAACTGCATGGCTAGTGAAGCGATGCAGACTGACGCTAAGAAGCCACAATCATGGCGGTGTGGCGCACATCAACTTGAAAGAATTCACTCGTTCTATAATACTACTACACTAGTAGTAGTGAGCATCTTGGTGAAGCATCGAGTAGAAGATAAACATGATAATGTAAAGCAGCAGATGCACCTGCAATTGATCGAATCGCGTTCGCGCATTGCACAGTTGCGCTGTTTCGTCTCAATTTCATGTTGCTCATTACTGAGGCCTCTTATCATCGCTGCGGCTGTCTGGAGGTTATCTGCGTCCTCCGTCGCAATAGACAGCACACTAGTTTACCATGCACAAGTGAAGAAGTTACCAGCGCATGACGCGGCTCTGCGCGGGGAAATCCCAGACGTAGGGGCGGCCGGGCGTGGCGGCAGGTTCTTGGCTTCCTGGTCCTCGATGATGTCTTTCTCAGCGTCACCCTCCCACTCGAAGCGCACGTTGTGCGTCGCTGCGTGCTGGAGAATGAGCTTGTCACGTGCTTCGTGGGTCGTGGACATGGCCGAGCGCGTGCCCGTGGGGTCATAGCGCAGCACCGCGGGTTCTTGTTTCCAGGCGAGCCACGCTTGGCGTCCGCCGGGATCTCAGCGCGCTTC
>VOQZ01001717.1:0-141146 GCA_008079305.1 Phytophthora palmivora | reverse complement strand
GGTGTGCCAGCTTTCTGCTGAGTCCAGTCTGGACTTTTGGAATGTAGAGCCACACGGAGTCACCCTCTGTGAACCCGGACTTCAGACGGTCAGAAAGCTCCCTCCACTCTGCGTCTGGATTTCGGACCGATGTCGCTTGGCCTTCTTCTGGAGATCTTCAGCAAACGCCATAGCGTAGCTGTAATCCCGTTGCATCTTTCGTCGCCACTCGTAAGCCGACCTTTCTGGAACACTTGCGGGTTTGGACCCAGCATGGCCGAAATGGTATTCTGGGCATCCCAACCATGGACCAGGTAAAACGGGGTTTCTAGACGTGTCGCATCGAAAGATGTGTTCAGGGCGAACATGAGTCTCTCGACATGGTCGTCCCAGTCACTCTGGTCAGCTTCCATGATGTACGCCCGGATGCTCCGGACGACCGTCTGGACGGATCGCTCCTGTTGACCGTTGGCTTGCGGACGGTATCCAAGTGTCGCCCTCTGGAGGCTCCCTAGTAGATTCCGGAAGCACTCGAAAACCGCACTCATGAATCTGGGATCCTGATCATGCCGGATCATAGAACTTGATCCGAATCTCTGGAATACCACTTGTTCGTAGACCTCCGCGACTTCCTGAGCGGTAGTAGAACTCATCGGCTTGCACATGACGTATCCGGAAAACATATCCTGAAAAAGAAGTAGGAATGTGTTTCCTCGAGCGGATTTTGGAAGATGCGTCACAAAGTCCATCGACACCACTTCGAACGGGTATGATGGCTCGATATTTCCGGGTGACGGTCCTGGGTTAGGAGGCCGTCCCTTCCCGGATGCGCAATCCACACATTCCTTGACGTGTCGTTCCACGTCAGCATACATACCAGGCCAGTAGTATTCCGCGAGGAGTTTCTCGTGCGTCCTCCGGATGCCCTGATGTCCGCCCTGAAAGTCTTCATGAGCATAATGCAGCATGTCGGAACGCAAGGATTTCGGAACGACCAGCCTCAGATCTCCCAGGAAATCCCGAGGGCGTTTCTGGGTGACCGTTGTCATCCGGAACAGAATGTCTCTGGAATCTAGAATGAATAGATCCGCTACCTTGGCAATCTTGCGGAGTCGTCTACGCGAGAACCTCTCCAAGTCACCTTTCAAGAATGCCTTGAGTTCCGACAGGTATTCATCGGCATCTTGATGCACCTTGATACGTCTCCACCTTTCAGCCTGAAGTTCAAGTGGTCCCATCGGAGGTATGTCGGGGTTTCCGGAATCAGGATGCCCCGCCTCGGTAATGACTGCCATCACTCGAGCGGCTTCAGGCAAGGGAGCGGATTCCGGGCCAGGTGTGACCTGGTCATCCGAATCGTTGACGTTTGGAATCTGGGTTCCCGGACAATCCGCATCCGGAATTCCAGACTTCATCAGCTTTTCAGGGATTTTAGACACAAGTTTTAGGTGCCTCAAGTCACCTTCATCCGTGACAGTCCACGACTCGTCCAATGCAAGGGTCTTGGCCGTCAAGTAATCGGCGGCCTGATTATAATCGCGCTTGAGATGTACAAACCTGATCTTCCGGAATCCGCGTTTCAGAACTTCGGCCTGTGCTAAGTGTTTCTGCAGGTGTGGCTGGTTACAGTTGATCAATCCTTGAACTTGCTGAATCACGATTCTGGAATCCCCGACAACCACTAATTCCTCGATATTCTTTCCGGATGCCATGATCATCCCTTTCAAGAGGCCATGGTATTCCGCATCGTTCACAGTGACGTCATCCAGAGCAAAACCTCGGGCTTCCATAATCTTCCACCCAGGTAGTTTCCAGAGTACGCACCCGCAACTGCCTTTCCGGGTTGATGTCTTTGCAGCACCATCAAAACTCAGGACGACACCTTCATAGTCTGACTCTAGCATCTCGATGCTCATCACGGGGGGTTTCCGGATGCGTCCCTTTATCGGGATCAGGGATTCCGAAATCTCATCCAGATGTTCTCTCGGAGTGATCCCAGCACCCATAATGGCAGCCAGTCCATCTTCGTCCTTTTGGACTTTCCGGATGTCTAGATTCCAGTGTGACAATGTGAGTCCCCAAGGTACACACCTTCCATCAGCAGACTTCGAGTTGATGACCCACTTCAAAACAGAGTATCTGGTATACACGATCAGCTGGGATTGCTCTATCAGTGTCCGAAATACCTGAAGTACCCTCAGGATGGCAATGACTTCCTTTTCCGCGATATGATACCGGATTTCGGACTCGTTCAGGACACGGCCTGTATATCGGACCGGATGTATGACCCCGTCGTATTCCTGACCCAGGACGGCACAAGCTGCCCAGGCGTTCGCATGTGGGATGATGACGAAGGGTCGATTCCGGTCTGGATGCCGCAAGAGGGGGGTCGAGACGATCTTGTGCTTCAGGATTCCAAAAGCTTCCTTCGCCTGGTCCAGATTCCTTCCTGATCGAATCTGCTCGTCCGTAAGCTCGTACAGCACCGCAGCGATAACTGGGAAATCCTCAATGAACTTGTGATAATAGTTCAAGCTTCCGAGAAAGGACTGTATCCCTTTCAGGGAGTCTGGAAACGGGAGATCCAAAACTCCTTTCGCGATCTTCGGGGTTGCCCGGATTCCTTCTGCGCTAATCTCGTGAGACAGGTATGGGATGCTCAGCTTTCCAAATTCACTCTTTGGAAGACTTACTGAAATGTTCCAGTACCGAAGTCGGAATAGCAGGGCATTTAGATCCTCACATAACTGGTCCCAAGTCGGCGCACCATGAGCGATGTCATCAATGTACGAGCTACGACCCAGGACCGGACTCATCTGAGAAGGAGCTGGAATATTCCTCTGGAACACAGTCATAGTATCGGAAAGAATCGGGACCTGACTTTCAGAAGCCGGGTCTCCAGATTCCGTCAACTTCAGGAATTCCAAGACTTCCGGATCCACTTCAGCTTCTTCCTCGGGAGACAAACGCACGAATCCCCACAAGCAGTTGTTGATTACCGCTTGGTAAACCAACGGTGCATTCTTCAATCCAAACGGCATCCGGATCCACTGAAAGTGTCCAAAAGGACAAACAAAAGCCGATATCAATTTGGCGCGTTCAGACATCCGGATCGCCCAGAACCCACTCGCCATGTCCAGACTCATGAACCACATTGCACTCTCGAAACCAATCAGGAGGTCATCAATCAGGGGTAGTGGGTAGTTGGATAACACAATAAACCCATTAACCACCCGATAGTCAATACACATCCGGATGTCCTCACCATTCTTTTTTAGGACGATGACAATTGGAGAGGCCCATGGCGATTCCGAATGTTCGATCAATCCAGTTTCCAGAAGCTTCTTCAAAAGTTCATACACCTTGACCGCCAAATGAGGTGCTATCGATCGCGGACGTTGGGCGACAGGTTTAGCCATCCCGACATCCAGATCGCAGATCACACCTCTTGCAGGAGCGGGTGCTGCATTACCGTCGCCCAAAAAGATACTGTGATGGCTTTTCAGGATTCCACGAAGTTTCCGCTCTTCTTCCGGAGAGGTCTTTCCGGGTTCCCCGACGTCAGCCTTCTCAATATCGCATTTTGGACTCAACTCGTGTACTTCCGGAAGCATCACCAACTGATCCTTCAACTGAGACAGCATATCACTTCCCTCGTGAACATACACAGCCGGTTCCAGATTCAACTCTTCCGCATTCAGGTGTAGGCATCGGATAAACTTCGTTTCCAGCTTCCGGATGGCCTTGCTTACTAAGTCCGCCTCAGAAGAGATTCCAAGATGTAGGTTTCCGGATCCCTCTTCCTTGTCAGGCGGTCCTTCCAGGTTCCCATCGCTCGGCACGCCCTCGATCGCATCGAAAAATTCTTCGTCCTCTGAGTCCCCTGGGGTTTGGATTTCCGAATTCACTAAAGGGTCACCTTTACAGGGACCTTCTTCACATGAATATTCCGGAGTCTTCACCGCTTCCGGCGGATCTTCCCAAATTCCCTCCGAAACTTCACTGATCATCTGAAGCCCCTCTGGATTCCAGACATCCAGACGTACGGCATCTGAATCCGAGACGGATTCCGAACTCGAACGTGGCGGGTCTTGTAAACATACCATATGGACCCCAGAACCTCCTCGAGGTGGCCTTGTTAGTAACTTCTTCGGCCATGGGTATTCTGGCTTCCGGACGCTTGGAGGTTGGGATGCCTCGATTGCTTGAAGATATCTTCGTTGGCGAAGCTGTTCCTGACGAGAGTTCGTGTTCTCGTAAATCAGGACTTCCCATTCACGATACCTTCGGAGTCCAGGTCGCACGAATCTCCCAAAAGGATAGCATCCGAATTCCACAATCTGGGCGACAGGAGTGTTCGTGTCTATGCAAACATCCTTTTCGGAAATGTTGACTACCTTCACCGCGACCGCCCATGACTTCGCACCATATATCAGCTGGGTCACCCAGCGATCACCTCGTCCAGCCCAGACTACTTCACGCTGCGGATTACTTTGGCCATAATTGATACGGATGACCGCTTGTTCCCCTGGCCCCAAATAAAGGGTTTCCGGTGGCCGGACTTCCAGACGCAATCCTTTGCGTTGTTGGTCGAAAGTTCTTCCTGAAAGCATGACGTTTTCTTCGTCTGGAAGTTGCACCAATCCTTCACGAATACACAGTCGTACTCCTGCCGAGTACATGAAGTCCATTCCAAGCAACACGTCAACACCCTCGCCAATGTTGGCTACCCAGAGTTCCAGAACGTAAACTACGTTCAGACCCAGGGTGACTTTAACTTCGGTTTGGGCAGCGATGTACGTCGGGACACCTCCTAGTCCAGATACCCGGAGCTGTTTCCGGAAGTCCAACTTGAGCTTGAGTCTACGCGCAAGATCCAAACTCAGCATACTCACCGACGCTCCGGAATCCAGAAGGATATCCGTCCGAATATTATTCACTGCACCATGTACCATTGCAACCCGTTTTGACGTCTCCGATCGATGTTCTTCCCACCATCCATATCTCTCTCCGGGTTTCAGTCTGAATTCCACCGGGGTGTCGTCCAAATTGTCCGGATTCCAATCATCGTCCAGATCTTTAGAATCAACATCTGGAAAAAGTTCGTAACCGGAATCTGGAACCTGAGAGTCATCTTGGGTTATAGTCATGCATTGATGGTTAACTTGTTGTTTCTTCAATTCTGGGCCGACGTACGCTAACACACACAATTCTGGGGGTTTCTTGAGCCCGACGCGTTCTGGATCCCCATCCAGCGGGCTTCTTAGTTTAACTGTTGTTCCCCAGAATCGGCGTCCGAATCCAGCAGTTTCTTCCGGATGGCGGTCGGTACTTCCAAAGTCCCTTGTCGGATAAGGTTTTCCAGATCTTGGATTGCCTCATGCTTCCCACAGTGTCCCTCGTGGTACTTGCCACAATAATCACACTGCCGCATCCGGCAGAATCGTACCGGATGGCATTTCCGATGACAGCGTTCACACTCGATGTCTGCCCAGCAGTCTTCCTTGAGATGCCCAAAGTTCCTGCAGTTCTCACAGTATCGGGCGGAATAATGGGGGTTCCGGAAACCTTGACGTCTGGGATCGTGTTGTTCCGGATGTCTCCTGGAATCCAGACGATCTGTTGAAGACTGGGGCCTCCAACCTCCTTCGTGAAGAATCTTGTAGACTGCTTCTGAAAGATTTTCCATGCTAGGGAATCCAGGTTCCTGATTATCGGACTTTGTCGTCGTGGTTTCTGGAGCCGCCTTTTCTTCTTCATCCTCAAACTTCACATGGCGGTCCCCTTCATCCGAATCGTCTTCACTTTTGGCCAGATATGCTCGTCCAGAACGCTTCATCCGGAACTTGTCTCGAGGGACGTTGTCCGCTCTGAAATCCCGCTTTGGAGGTGGGGTGTCGTAGTCGTCTTCCAGAGTCAGATCTTCATGTTGCTTCAGGACGTACTCGACATCTTCCAAACTCCGGAGACGTTGACCTTGAAGGGTCGTCCGGAGTCTAGAATCCAAAAGCTTCTTAGTGAATGCCTTCAAATGCTGCTCTCGATACTTGGACGATCCGTCAATCTGGATTCCCGCTCTATCCGCCACCTTGTTGAGGCGGTAGTAGAAATCCAAAGGTGTCTCGGACTTCTTCTGGAACATCGTGTAGTATCTCTCTGCATCCGGGGTCTTCGCCTTACAGTAGCGTTCCTTGAATGCTTTCAGAAAGTCCTTCCACTTCCTCCGGATCTTCGGCCGCAAGTTCGCTCGCCAGTTCCGGACTGCCGGGGATAACTTCAGCTTCATCTCGTAAATCTTCACATTATCCGCCCAACCGCCTTGCACCGACATGCTCTGGAACTTCTCCAGCCAACGCATCCGGGTGGCCAAAGGCGCCTTCTCATCGAAATCTTCTAGAGTACTCGCGTTGACAAACGGCTTGAACATATAAGTGGTCGTTCCGCCTGCCGTTGTAGTCGTCACTCCAGGAGCCTTGTCCTCAATGAAGCTACTGTCCGAACTTCTAGAATCCGCACTCGACCCACTTGATTCGAAGCTTGAGTCAGAGGAACTTGGGTCGTCGGACGGCGCTCGCTTCCGGGACGTCGACTTCTTGCTGTGTCTGGACGACGAGCTTTGTTTCTTCGAGTCGGTCCTTCTAGACACGCTCTTCCTGGCAGCATCCTCCGCCGAGCGCTTCCGGACATCCCGGTCCCTCCTTTCAGATGTATTCTTCTTCCTTGTCGTCGACTCCTTCTTCACCACTAGAGTCTGAGGCGCCAATGTCTTGGACACTTGCTCCCTAGGCGCTTTAGAATCACGAGTGACGACTTGTAGAGCTGCTGCAAGCTGTGCGGCAAAGACTTCGTCTGGGTTCCGAACAGCTGTTTTCCAGGAATCCAAGTCAGATACATTTGGAGATGGGCCACTGGATACTGGACGCAAAGTTGCCGGATCAGATGATGGGTGACCTTGAGTTGCACTTGTCTCAGGCGGTTTGCTGGCTGCTGATCGCAGGTCGCGCACCTGTGAAGCCAAGAAATTATGTACAGCCTTCGCCGCCTCTCGTTCTCGCTTCCGTGCGGTTTCCAATGCTTGTAGCTGTCTTTGCAGCTCCAACACCTTCTCGTCTTCAGCGGGACGTGCCTTGGTCCGTGTATCCCGAACACCCTCCGAACGCCGCTTGTGCGGTGGTCGTTCGGATGTCGGGGTGTCTAGATCTCGAACTTCGGCCAAGGCTTCCTGGCCGCGAACAGGGTCTTGATTCAGTTCCTTCATCGGGAACATCGCTTGGAACTTGGAATCCAGGAGTTTCTCTAACTTGGCATCTATATTCCCAGACAATCTCTCCAGAGCAGAACCCTGCTGGTCTTCCATCCTGGCCATGACTTCTTGGAGTTGATACATGGTATTCAGGGCAACTTGCGTGGATCCTGAGCCAGCCGACTTAGACGATCGTTCCGAGCGGGGCGGGGTTTCAAAGATCCTTTGGCGTCGGCTATCAGATTTTTGGACACTTTGTGATCCCGATTCCTCAATTGGTGGAGACCGTCGATCCGCTTCGTGTCGCCTAGAAGACGACTTGTTACGTTTCTTCTTGGATCTCTCTTGCTTCTGCGCTTCTGAACCCTCGCCATCTTGATCACCAGGAGTGCGAGGTGCTTGGTGGGTAACCTGGAACGTGATTCCAGATTCCGCCGCCGCCCCACTTCCAGACCCTCGCGAAGTCATTGCCATCGGGTTGAACGCTGAATAGGGCATGTGCGTCCTAGCACTCCGACTCATCCCAAATCCTGATGACTCCGAAGTGCTTTCCTGAGATGTCCGGGTTCCGGAGGTGGCACTTGCCATCGACTCACTTGATCCCCCAGAAGTCTCAAACATGCTGGACGACTGAGCTGAACTCCCTCGTTCCGGAACGCTCCGGTGTGAAGACAAGTTGCTTCGGGACGATGTGAATTCCAGATCAGCTTCCAGATTTCGGATGACGGTAGACGGCACGGATGGCATCGACGAAGGCGCTGGTGACGGAATCGACGACTGTGGTGGCCGAGGCCTTACGCGTTGGATGCGTTTTGCCTGGACATCCTGATGGACAGGTCCCCGTGGACTTCTCAACTTCCGAAAACCGGATGCCACGAGGAGCTCAGTGAAGTCTCGTCCCAATAGAGAGGCTTCGTAATCCGAAATGAATATGCTTCCACCTTGATAAGTGGCTTCTGGACGTACTTGATAAAGTATTTCCCTTCCAGAGACCGCAAGAATCTGGGCGTATTCCTGCATCCGGACTACTAACTGTCTCCACTCGATCACCTCCACAGTCAATAACTGTATCACTTCGCCAACGACTTGTCGAACGAGATCTGGACGTCCAGAACCATCCAGGTACCAAGTTCACAAAACCAAACCCGGCTTCGAACAGTAGAGTCTGAAGGACGGCTATACATTCTCGAGGTGAGAATGCCATCGGCGGGATCAAGCCTGCTCGTAGATCTTGGGCCGTTCCAAAAGTGTGACGCTGGATCTGAAGTTCTGAAATCCAGGCATCTGTCTGTGCCGGCATCAACATCCGACGATTAAGATATTCGGAAGTCTTCGAAGCCGCATGAAGGAAGGCTTCGGTATCCAGATGTACGGGAGGCCAGTCGTATCTGACGTCAGGTGGAACGCTCCTTTCGGAACCATCGCGCCCCCAACGTCTTACCTGCTCGGCCACATATGCCTTCGCGAGACCTTCGGTCATCTGTACTTCAGACGCCCCAGATGGAACATCTTGATGCTCTTCCATTCTAGAATCTGGAATATCTAATCTACTCGGCTCTTGTAGAGGCACCTCAGAGGGCATTTGGAACGGCGCCTGGTCCGGATACAGTGTAGGCATCCGAAGTTGCGGAATTACTGGCGGGGACATGCTATTGTCTTCAAGCGCAGTATCTTCCTGAACCGGCGACAGCGGGCGATCTTCCTGCTTCACGCGCGGTGACTCCTCTCGAACTCCAGATACAGTATCTAGATCCACTCTTTTCGGCGGAGAAGAATCTAGAACTCGATCCTCCGCGGGGCTTCAATCTCGACGACTTCATCTTCAGTAGCCTCCCTTCCGGAATCTTCAGCATCACTCCCGACGATTTCAGACTCCTCACCATCGGACTCCTCCTGATCGGAATCCTCTTCCTCCGAACCCGACTCGGATCCGGATTCTTCTTGCTCAGGGTCGCCTTCTCGGTCCGAAGTTTCTTCCAGATCACCTCCGTCCAGACTTGCGTGGTGTGCATCCTCAACGGAAGATCTGGAATCCTCCTCCCGGAGATCCGGCAACTCCTTCGCTTCCTGGGCAGCCTTTCGCTTCGCGGCGTTGGCCTGGCGAGCTCTTCTCATGATCGTATCTAAATCTTCATGCTCTTCAGGCAGCTGCCCCTTCAACCGACGCGACGATCTGGATGCCATACCGGACCCAGAATCCGCGTCTCTCCCTTTGCGCGCGCTTTCACTTCCAACCATCACAACCACGATTAGAAAGTTAGTTAGCACTCAGTTCCCCTGAAACTAATCGAATCGAATATAAAGTAACTCGGTGATACACTCGGTATCGAATCCGGGTACGCGCACCAGCTGTGGCGAAGTGGGTGAACACTTTTCGGCTTCCGGACTGGAAGTCGGTCGCCCAGAGTGTATAGTGCGTGTCCAGGTGGGTTCTGGAATGAAACGTCCAGATGCCAAGTGGGGTCAGTCTCAACCTTCCGGGATCCTATGGGTATCCGAAAGGCAGAGTTGGCGTGTGACCTTGTGGTATCCCTTTGGGTATCGTTTGTCTTCGTGTATCCGGTGTAGTCACCAATGAGTCACTTCTGGATGCCGATCGGGTCCAGGCGACCAAATGCCAGGTACTTTCTGGATGTAGTCGTCTGGAATCGGTGAAAGACTATTAGCAAAGTCTTCCCCTAGCGGTTAACCAATACAATACAGAGAGTTAATATGCAAATATACAGCCGCTCTTATTCTTTGTGGCCCTTGAGCGGTGGGCACTCCAGATGCCAGTCGACGGAGTCTGATTCCGGAACACTGGCTCAGTTCCGGGACTCTCACAAGCGCACCACTTCCGGATAACCACTTGGTTACCGGAAGACAATATTCAAATGGAATCCGGGATTACTAGAAAGTAATCCGGATAACCCTCAATATACAATCCTATCACACAGTAGTTAATTCAATACAGTTCCAAGGGGCTAACTACTAACAACCTCCTAAAAACGCAGTTATAATATGAAATGGGTATCCGGAGGCCGGAATACCAACTGGAATATGAAATAGGAAGTTCACTTCCGGATGCGCCTTCCGGATCCCTTACCTAACTTGGTCTTGACCTTTGTGGAGAATCCCGCGACGGTATACGCTGTCGTCGCGGCCTAACGCTGGCGGAGGTGACCCCGAGCCCTTTTCTTGAGGCTGGTCGGCGGTTCTCGGCAGTGGTGGCTTATGGGAACCTCCCGCACACTCACTTGCGTCCTTGGTGGCAAATTGAACTCTCTGTTATTTATGTATAAGTATTTTGCTAAAGTCTCTGCTAAACATCTTGATTTCACTATAGAAAGAGGCAGGGAGCGCGTGTTTCTGTCGCCGAAGCCCGAAGAATTCCGGCTGGTGCCGAGCACATCCTGGTCGGTCGTCTTAGTCGGTCGGTAATCACTTGGCTTGAGTATACGTAGAGCTTCAACTGGATAGTGGGTACAAATCAGGATTTCCCCGGATGCCAGTCCCTTCCAAATGCTCTTGGTGTTTGAATTCCACGTGACCTTGGGCGGCTTCTAGAGTTCTTTTCACAGGATATACTTGGATATTGTATGGGCACCTGGTTCCGCTATATCAGGACTCCGGATGCAGATGGTCGACTCGGGATTCCGGGCCGGACATGGATTCCGGAGATTATCGAAAGTATTCCTGAAGCGTAACGCTTACATCTTCCCAGATTCCTGTCCCAATGTTGTAAAATCTCAGCCAATCAGCTCACAGATCAATGAATGGTCCTGGGAGGCGGCTTCTGGGGCGAAAATTCAAACCCACAGCTTCACAACTCCTTCTACCAAACCACTAAAAAAACTCAGTCGACAATACTATCACACAAGGCATTGCAAGGATTATAATATATACTTCGATGAACTCATTAAGCTCGTTGTGCGTTCATTCTCACAACACGCATAATGTGACGGGGTCACACGAGCACCTTGCTTGAGGAAGCGTGCTATTAAGAGTATACAAACTCTAAGTGAACGGCAGTTCACTAGTCCCTGGTCTTAGGGGACTTAATAGCCAGTTTAGAGTAGATTTTAGACTGATTTGTTTATAGTTAATTAGGTTCATTTGGCCTGTAATACAAATTACTAATTAACTATACTTTAATCTAATTATGCATATAAAAGGTAGGTTTAATGTTATTGGTTGGCCCTCAGCCACCGAACCTACGTGGCAGTAGTGTGGTCCACACCACTCCAACAGAGTATTAAAACAAATACCCACAGAAGTATATCTACTTCTAAAGGCGGTACCCTTTCTAGGGTACCCCCTTCATGCAACCCCGTTACACATGTATTATTCGTTCAATATTCAAGCCAGCTTGAACTCAACAGTGTTAAGCAACTTGCAACGATAGCTCAACACGTAATATTGCGCCAACGCTTACACCTCTGGTGGTTGTGACTAAATCTCTGGTGTTGAGATACCATTTTGATGATAGAAGCGCATCAAATTGCTAGTGATTTGAACTGTAACGGGATTGCATGAAAGGGGTACCCTAGAAAGGGTACCGCCTTTAGAAGTAGATATACTTCTGTGGGTATTTGTTTTAATACCCTGATGGAGTGGTGTGGACCACACTACTGCCACGTAGGTTCGGTGGCTGAGGGCCAACCAATAGCATTAAACCTACCTTTTATATGCGTAATTAGATTAAAATATAGTTAATTAGTAATTTGTATTACAGGCCAAATGAACCTAATTAACTATAAATAAATCAGTCTAAAATCTACTCTAAACTGGTATTAAGTCCCCTAAGACCAGAGACTAGTGAACCGCCATTCACTTAGAGTTTGTATACTCTTAATAGCACGCTTCCTCTAAGCAAGTTGCTCGTGTGACCCCGTCACACTTGATAGCACTTGTAGTCAATCCACGCCTACGCGGGTAGATTGACTACCTGAATCCTCTGTGGCTTTTACAAGGTAAGCCAGGATGGATAGAGGGGAGTTCCCTCATTTGACCGACTCTCAGTTTGAGTCGGTCCGGAAGATGGTGGGCATCTTTGGAGGAGATGCCCTCCGAAGCTTGGCGGCTGCTACGCCGGCCGAGCAGGTCGAACGCATTGAGGCGTTCGACACGTACGAGAGAGGGCTTATCGCCCACGTACAGGGGCTGCAGACCCTCGTGGCTGAGATGAAGCCAGCCCAACCTAAGCCGTTGAGGCTTAAGGTTAATCCTTATGAGGGAAAGGAGGGAGAGAGCCTCCACTTCTGGGTCCGAGAGGTCGAGCTCGCGATGGATGCGGCTCTAATCTCGACCGAGCGACTTCGGGTCGCTTTCGCCCTGTCCAACCTAGGAGGTCGGGCGAAGACCTAGGCGTACACGCGCGAAGCGTCGACGCCGGGTTGTTTCACAACCTGGGCTCAGCTGTGTCAACAGCTTAGAGCCGCCTTCCTTCCGGCGAACTACGAGTATCGCCAGCGCTCGCGCTTCCTTGCCTGTAAACAAGGGAAGTGTGAGCTGCATGAGTACATCCAAGAGATGCGAGTACTCGCAGCATCTCTGGTGGGGAACCCCCTACCTGAACACATCAAGGTGACAGTGTTCATGGATGGCCTGAAGGTGGGCCCATCCCGCACAGTTGTTCCGCGTGCACGCGAACACTATGGAGGAGGCGATTCAGATCGCCCTCCAAGAGGAGTACAACCACCGACAGGCTCGTACTCCTACGTCGATGGGGCAAGGCCACAATGCGCCGTCAGGCGCAGTGCAAGGAGCTCCAGCAGCTGGAGCTAGCACAGGCCGGTACCCATGGAACTGGGTACGGCCGTACAGAGCTCCATCCGTTGTTACGGATGTGGGAAGCTCGGGCACATGCAACGTGCCTGCCCTGCGGGAGGGCAAAGGAAGTTCCCTTCCAAACCTAGGGGCTCGAGGGACCCGTGGCAGAAGCCGCAACCCAAGAACCAGGGGAAGATCTAAGTCCACATGGTAGGAGTGCGGACGGCTCACGCCATGAAGGCTTAGCCCCTGAGAGCCTGGGTGCTCTCGAGACGAGAATGAGCAGCGGCGGACTGCTCGTGGTACACGCGAGTGTACGGGGATACGGAGATCCCTTCAGAGTCCTGATTGACTCTGGGGCGTCGACGAACTTTGCTCGACGCCAGACGGTCGCGCGGAATGGCGACAAGTATGCCGATGCTTTGCGAGAAAGCAAAGGCAGGGGCCAGGTCTCGGTGAGACTGGCCGATGGTATGGTGGTTAACGTACCTGGGGTCCGTATGGACCTGGTTGTAAAGTTTGAAGACTTTGACAGCACGGAGTCGTTCCTTGTCCTAGACATGGATAAGTACGACTTGATCCTGGGCATGCCGTGGCTCGAAAAGCACGAGCCCTGGATCGATTGGCGCGGCAAAGCCATTGGGGCTAGCCGGCCCGCAGTCTCCGACAGAGCTTTGGTGAGTAATGTTCCCACCTCTGTCCGGGACTGGGGCGCCAGAGATGGTCGCCAAAGCGCTTATGCGCCCGAAGAAGTACTGGGAGTCACTGACTCCAGTGAAGATGTTGCGATGAGCCTCTCAACCGGTCGTGAGACCAAGGCTCATTGCCAAGCGTGTGGGATTGTCACGACGGCAAGTCCCAACGCTGAGAGTCGTCGCGCCGTATGGGCTTCGACTGTGGCAGTGCCGGGCGGCACTGACCAGGCGGGTAACATAGGTCCGCAAGCAGCTGAGGCTGCTGGGGAGGACGCTGAGAGCGCCTCCGGTGTGGGTAACATAGTTCCACACGAGGTCGAAGAGACCGAGAAGAAGATCGAGAGCGCAGTATGCGTCTCTAGCGTGGGTAACGTAGTTCCACGCGGGGTCAAGAAGACCAGTACGAGTGCGGAGGTGTCGTTGAGCACCTCCCGTGTGGATAACCAAGTACCACACTCGGAGTCTGAGACTCCACCGGCACGGCCGGTCGAAGAGCAATGCCATGTCTTCGACGGCGTGTCCGGTCGTCAAGTGAGGGCAGGTGTCCGCGCTGCTGAACCTCGAGGAATTGTCCATGAAGGACTTCCTGGCCGAGTTGAAGGCCGGAGAGTTTGCTGAGATGGTGCTCCTGAAGCCGGAGACCTCTCCTGAAGATTTGAACTCTTCCTCAGTAATGGACGAGGATGTCCTGGAGGGGTTCACGAAGCAGCGCGCAACGCGCTTGGGTTCTGAGATTCTCAAGAACCCGGAGGATCCAGTGTATCCTCTTGTGAAAGAGTACTCGGATGTGGTTTCGAAGCACCCACCATCCCAACTCCCGCCGGATCGGGGAGTTCGGCACGAGATTGGCCTCGTGCCCGGCACAAAGTATTGTGTCACGAGGCAGTGGCCGCTACCTCGCGAGCAGTGCGAGGTCATAGATGCCTTCTTCGCCGAAAAAGCGAAGTCGGGCATGATGTGGGAGTCGAAGTCCCCGCACTCGACGCCAACCTTCTGCGTTCGTAAACCGAACGGGAAGTGGCGTCTGGTTCATGCTTACAACAAGCTGAACAATGCGACGGTACCGGCACAGACGCCGATCCCTCACAAGGATGTGTTGCTGAACAACATGTCGGGCTGTACGCTGTACAGTGCCCTGGATCTGGTTGACAGATACTACCAGATCCTGATGCGGGAGAGTGACATTCCTCTCACCGCGGCGAGCACCCCGAGCGGGATGCTCTGGGAGTGGCTAGTGATGCCACAAGGGTTATCAAATGCCCCAACGACGTTCAATCGTTTGGTCACACAATTGTTTAGACCATTGCGTACGTTCGCTCAGACGTACTTCGACGATATATTCATTCACAGCCGTGCCGAGGATGGCCAGACGGCTATGGAGGTGCATCTGAGGCACCTCAGTCGAGTGTTTGAGGTCTTGAGAGCCAACAAGCTCTATGCCAACATCGACGAGTGCGTCTTTTCAGCTGAGGAGATAAAAGTCCTCGGCTGCTTTGTCAGCAGGGTCGGCGTACGCGCCGATCCAGGGAAGGTCAAGGCCATAGCGGCTTGGCCAACCCCGAGGTCGCAGAAGGACCTCCGGAAGTGGCTGGGTTTAGCCAACTATCTTCACAAGTACAGCGCAGGGTACGCTGAACTAGCTCGACCCTTGTCGGATCTCTTTAAAGAAAGATGCCGACTGGGTCTGGGAGCAACAGCACGAGGATGCTTTTGACAGCATCAAGGCGAGCTTACAGCAAGCACCAGTCCTGGCTCTGCCGGACGAAAACAAGTCATTTAGCGTCGTCTGTGACGCTTCTGACTATGCAATAGGCTGTGCGCTGTTGCAGAAGGACGGTGAAGGACGCGAACGTGTCATCTCCTTCCAGTCCGGGCAGCTGAAGGCTGCCGAACGGAACTATCCCGTTCATGACAAGGGGCTACTTGCGATGAAGTACGCTCTTGTCGAGTTTAGAGTTCTTCTCTTGGGCACGAGGCCCTATGTGATCTACACCGATCACGCGTCCTTGCGGACTGCCACCAACTCGCCGCATCTGTCGCAGCGGATGGCGAGGTGGCTGTCATTCTTCGCGGAATACAACTTCCGCGTTGAGTACAAGCCGGGCAAGCTCAACGTGCTTGCCGATGCATTGTCGCGTCGACCTGACTATGAGCTAGCTCATGTCAGTCGGGTCACGACAGATCTATATGATCGGATACGCTTGGCGTATCAGGAGGACGAGAACTACACACCACTGGTGCAGTTCTTGTCCGATGGCAAGGACGCCAACGTCGACAGGCTTTCGCCTCGACAGCGGGAGCAGCTCCATCGTTATGAGCTGGCCGATGGGTTACTCCACTACAGAGTAGACCCTGGAGATCCTCCTCGGGTTGTCGTTCCAAACGACGAGGATCTGAAGTATGACATACTTCTAGAGGCGCATGATGCGCCGATAAGTGGCCATCTTGGCCGGGAGAAGACCTACCAAATGGTCTCTCAGACATTTTGGTGGCCCCGCATGTATAAGTGGGTGGCACACTATGTCAAGACATGTGAAACATGTCAGAGGGTGAAGCCTTCGGGCCACGCCTCGGCTCCACTGCAGAGCCTACCTGTACCAGCAGATTGCTGGAAGTCGATGAGTCTCGACTTCGTCTTCGGTCTGCCGGCCGATGACAAGGGCAACAACGGCATTTTGGTGTTTGTCCGCCGTTTGAGCAAGATGGTGCATCTTGCTCCGGTACGTGGCAAGGTCACCGGGAAACAAGCTGCCCAGCTGTTCCTAGATAGCGTGTTTCGCTATCATGGTCTACTATAGACCATAGTCTCGGACAGAGACCCGCGTTTCACGGGTGCGTTCTGGGACACCCTGTTCCAATTGTTGGGAACTAAGTTGACGATGTCAACTGCGGACCATCCGCAGACGGATGGTCAGACGGAGCGCGTCAACCGCGTGCTCGAAGATACTCTGCGCAGTATCTGTGCGGAAGCACCTCGATCCTGGTCGGATCAGCTTCCTATGGTTGAGTTTGCACTCGACAATGCGGTACACGCATCAACGGGGTTTACCCCGTTCTACTTGAATGGGTTACGACACCCCCAGGTGCCGCTAACCTTGCGGGGAGGTACCGATGCCTCCATCGTAAGTGGGGTAGAGGCTCGGAAAGCTTTTCCTCCCAGGTCTCGGAGATCGAGCCAGAGTCTTTAAAAAGACAGTTGTCATCATTTATAGACAACAGACTGACGTTAATCAGCCGGGTTAGAGATGCAATGGCGTCGGACCAAGACAACAAAAGGAGTACTCTCACAAAACAAGTAGAGGAAACTTAAACGTGTTTAAAAAGGGCGATTTAATCCTATTAGACACTAAAAACCTACCGCTAAAGGTGGTTAGCTATGTAAACTGCAACAAGTTGAAGCATCGCTTCATTGGACCCTTCGCGGTCCTGGCCAGGCATGGTGCGGCGTACACCACTGACCTCCCAAAGTCAATGGTGACGCACTCGACGTTCTACTTGGGGCATCTTAAGCGGTATCACGATCCGCTGGGTCTTCCTTCTCGGACGGAGGAAGACCAAGGTGAGAGCACACCTCCTCGAAACGAGGCTGAGTCCTCTGGACAACCGGAGCTGCCGGTGTCGAAGCCTGTGAATGAAACGCAGGCTGGTACCCACGCGAGTCATACAGGGTATGATGGTACCGAGTGGGAAGAACTTGGGTAAGAACTATACCCATAAGCCGAGTGGTACGAATACCCCTGCGGCTCATAAGAGGGAATACGACCATGCACCTCATGGCTTAGAGTTTCTAAGCCTCGACGGAGCTCCTTCAAGACAGCAGCCGGAGCTCGGCGGTCAACGCGGCCCATGGAGCTCATGAGTCTCACGACCAAGAGCGTCCAAGTCTTGGCGAAGGACCTCAAGGGTCCCTGGCTTGCCAGCCTGAGAGGCAGCCTGACCACCAGGTCCAAGCCCAAGGGCTATCTCGATCGCGTAAACACGATCTCGAAGCTGACGGACCTCGTCGCTTAACAGGGACTCCACAGAGTACCGACCTGAAGTTGAGGGTCCAGAAGGAAGAGACTGAGAAGGAGCCTCATAATCAAACGTGCGTGAGGGTCCCTCCTGCCCTCCTAGACCGGAACGGAGAGCTCCACTTTCATGTGGAGCGGGTCGTCCAGGAGCGGCGGCGCTCTGGGAAACGCCAGCTGCTTGTGAAGTGGAGGGGTTACCCCTCGTCACAGAACTCGTGGGAGCCGAAAGACCGGCTCCGGGTTGACTGCCCGAAGGCTGTTGAGATCTGGGATCAACAGCCGGGGCGTAAATAGTCCGCGGCTTCTTAGCCACCTTACGGTCTACGGACCCTGGATTAATGGAACCGTACACGCGCTCGTCTTGAGCGCTGGACTTAGACCGCTGTCTAAGTCCCTCCATGACGGAGTGGAGTTGCCACTTAGCGATTAAGTGAGCAAACGCGGTAGCGAAAATCTCGCTGGTCCAAGACATAGGACAGCAGGCGATCTTCTCGGAGTTCTTTTAACTCCTGAACTATAAAGTTCTTCAGAGAAACCCATCTCCAGAACAGGTCTTCTGCCTGGGTCTGGGTTGTGGTGTTCTCGGGCTGTACCCAAGGGTAGACCCACACGGGAAGAGCCCACCACGGTCTTCCGGTTTTTTCCGGAGACTTGTGAATTCCTTAAGAGGAATTCGGTGTGGTGCAAGCAGCACACACCTAGCGGCCTCGATGTCATTGACAAAGGGTGGTTCATCTTGAACCGAGGCACGCTCATAGGCGCCACGCGAAGTGCGCCCATGGTTTAAACCACGAGGGGCTTTGAGGTGCTCCAAGAACATTGGAGACCCAGACCCCGCATCCGGTGGATAGTATCCGCGAGGATACACCGGCGTGGGAGATGCAGAGGATACTACCTCAGACGCGCCTTGCAGTTGAGCAGTTTGATAGCGCTCCTGCTGCTCATCGAGATCGCTCGAGATCTCTTGGGGCTCGGAGACAGCCCCCTCCTCTTCCTCCTCGTCTGAGGGATTTGAATCCCTTTGCGATTGAAGGCTCTGACGTAGGAGAGCCAGGGGCTGCGCGCTTCTTAGCAGCAGCAACACCCTCACCAGCCCGTTTTGGAGACGCTGCTTTCGCAGCTTGGGCTCGAGCCTTACCTTCGGTTAAGGTAAGGTTCTTGGCAGGCGAGCTCGTCGAAGCTGCCTTTGCCTCTGATGATGTAGTATCATCGACAGGAGCGTCCTGTGAAGGAGCATCCTGAGAAGAAGATGGATCCTTAGCGGATCCAGGAGAGTCCCCGTCAGACTCTGATCCCGTGATCATAGGGATGTGAAACTCCGGGGACACTGACCCAGGACTGTGGTCCCGATAGGCCAACCGAGGGTTCGGCCTATCGTCGGGTGACAGGGAGCGCGAGCGACTGCGTCGCGAACTCCCTTCTTGGCTGGCAGCAGCAGCCGTGCGCTTGCTGCCTGCCTCGGAAGCCGGCTAGCGGACTTCCTTGCGCGGAGCGGCCTTGTCTTTCGACTTGGCCTTAGCAGTCTTCGACCTCGTGGTCTTAGACTTAGAAGGCGCCGAAGCGCCGCGAGTGCTTGCCTTCTTAGGCATCGTTGAGAGGTTGACGTGGAAACCTCGGGGGTGTCTTGCTGCTCGTGCAAAAGGCTGAATGAAAGCCTTAAAGCCACAACGGTGGCTCGTCGATGGGTATCGACACGGACAGTAAAGAGAGCGGAGCTCTCTTTCTAGCTCCTCATTGGTTGGGGGTGTTTCCAACCTAAGTGGGGGAGGATGTAACGGGGTTACATGAAACGATAGCTCAACACGTAATATTGCGCCAACGCTTACACCTCTGGTGGTTGTGACTAAATCTCTGGTGTTGAGATACCATTTTGATGATAGAAGCGCATCAAATTGCTAGTGATTTGAACTGTAACGGGATTGCATGAAAGGGGTACCCTAGAAAGGGTACCGCCTTTAGAAGTAGATATACTTCTGTGGGTATTTGTTTTAATACTCTGTTGGAGTGGTGTGGACCACACTACTGCCACGTAGGTTCGGTGGCTGAGGGCCAACCAATAACATTAAACCTACCTTTTATATGCATAATTAGATTAAAGTATAGTTAATTAGTAATTTGTATTACAGGCCAAATGAGCCTAATTAACTATAAACAAATCAGTCTAAAATCTACACTAAACTGGCTATTAAGTCCCCTAAGACCAGGGACTAGTGAACTGCCGTTCACTTAGAGTTTGTATACTCTTAATAGCACGCTTCCTCAAGCAAGGTGCTCGTGTGACCCCGTCACATGAACCCTCTACCCTTTTGGTGATGATATATCAAATCTCTGGTGCTATATTCCTTTTTCGTGGGGCTCTGAACCATATGTGTGGTGTTAAAATCTCTCCCTCCGTTTTTGCTGGGAGACCGTATTGATATTGGATATGCTCGCGTTGGTACCAGTACCTCTCCCTAGAAATATTCATTATTACTACGGTTACGTTCGGTCGTAGCAGAAGTAGGTTGTGGCTACTAAATAGCCGTCAGCATACTCAAACAAAGTCTTCTACTGACTGTGAGAGGAAAATCCATAATCCAGTAGAAAAGTACTGGATTTGCCCTGGAGTAGAAAAATTATCCAACTGGTACAGTTATTAAGAAATGCGCAGTACCGAACTTAACAAAATAGAGCAGTACTATTCCCAACATCTAACTAAATCTTGACTTGGCTACGTGGGAGTTCCAGATACAACGAATAGTTTCTTTCAAATGTCATCTTCAATGTAAATAGAATGTATCTATTTGCCTTCCCTGTCAATTCTCGATACTGTATTTACTGCATGAAGTATTAAACACATTGCTTAGCATAAAGCCGTTCTAGTTCTCTGACATTGTAACTAGGGCTACGCGAAGGCTGAGGTAACTAGCAACGACGGCTACTAATCTCGGTTAAACAATGAAACAATAGGCAGGATCCAAACAGAAGCGTGACATTCGAAGGATCCATTGCAGATCATTGGGGGATCAGGTCACTGGGAGATCAATCGAGGTTTTTTGTGTAGGTCATGTTGGTAGGTCTTGAGGTTTTGTTTTGGTATCACCGTGGTCTCATATCCTCCACTCATTCGACACTTCACAAAATCCCAAGAAGAATCCAATACAACGTCACACTTGCAATGGCTCGCCTCGCACCACCACGCTCTAGCATAACAACCTGTGTTGCTACCCCTGGTAATGACGATCAAGTTGCACCACCCCAAGTCGATGTTGATCCTATCCGTCGGTGCCGGCAACGCTCAACCACAAGGAGCTCAACCACTAGGAAGAACGCCGCTGATTCCAGTGTTAGTATTGACAGTATGCGGATCCACTCGTATGAAACTGAGGAAGGTTCAAAAGGCGTGCATGATAAGCCCAGCTTCCAAGCCAGTGATAGGGATGATGACAAGGTAGCCATTACAGCTAACCAACGCTCTCGCCGCCCAACTACTCGCCGCCGTACTGGAGGTCCTAGAGGTACTGGGTCAGGTGGAAGTGATGGTACTAACCCTAATGGTTATGATGCTGCGCATGGTGCTGACGTTCAAAATGTGCAACATCGCTCGGATCCTGAAAGCGAGAGGAACTCTCGTTATCGCCGCATTGCTGGAGGTGTGAGTGAACATGCTCCTGATACAAATCGAGGAGGTGCTATCGATGTCGAGATTTCCGGGGAATCTAGTACAGACACGACTCCTTGGTACTGTGAAGCAGAACTCTATCAGAACACCTCGCCGCTTACAAAACGTCTACGTCGAAGCTCTCATTCGTCTTGTAGCGACGACCCACAAGAGCAGACAGCGATTAGGAAACGAGACGGGCGAACAAAGCTGTATATCAACGGGTATGAGTACACACGAGCAACTTGTACACAAGTTAAGATTACTTACCGATGCAGCTTTTATCGAAGTCAAAGCTGCCCAGCAAAGCTCGCGTTTATAGCAGCAACAATGGATTATGATTTTGCCAATAGCGTTTCACACACATGCATTCCACCACCGATGAGGGCGACAGAAGCTCTTGAATCGAGTAGGGCTCGAGACGTTACTGCTGCAATGCAGCGAGATGTTGACAGCTTAGCGACATCGACGATAGCAACACCGCTTCAGATTTGGGACGAGCTGAGCACTAAGTACTACCAATCTCCAGAAGGCAACAGTGTCGTGCGTGGAATGGCGAGAGGGCAAGTACTTAAACGTGTTCATCACGCACGTGCACTGCACTATGGAACTGACATGCACGGCCGTGTTGAAGTGCCACCATTAGTGAATGTTAAGAACAGCAACTTACTGTTTCTGCAGTTCCACCACGTATGGGGAAATGGAAAAGGCAAGCTAGACCGTGTGATCGGCTGGGCCAACCCAGCCCTTTTGAACCTTCTTCGCTACGAAAACATCACAGTTTTTCTCGATGGCACCTTCCGGTGTGTGCCCGACAAGTTCGCGCAATGTGTGGTTTTGATGGTGTTTGACAGAGGTACCAAGCTATATATTCCAATTTTCTTCATACTTTGCTCCTCCAGAACCTACGATACCTACTGGAACCTCCTCCAATTTGTTAGCAATGCATGTGGCGAGGCTCTTAAGGTTAAAGAAGTTGTGTGTGACTTTGAAGCCGCTTTAATTAACGCGGTAAGTGACTGGTTCCCCCAAGCTTCCATCATCGGCTGCTTATTTCACTTTAAGCAGGCCTGTAAGCGTCGAATGCTTAAGGAACGTCTCCACCATGACCAAATCAAGATTGCTATGCTACCTGGCTTTCTCGACATGTTGACCGTGATCGAAAAAAGCAAGATAGCGAAGCAAGGAATTCCATGGGTCAAAAGTGCTATTAAGGCAAAGTGTGAGAAGGACAACATTACATACACAGAGACCAAATGGTCCTCTTTCTGGAAATACTTTGAGCGCACTTGGCTAAAGCTGTTCCCGCCAAAGTTTTGGAATGTCCATGGGTTCACCAATGGCGTGGTCGCGCGGACAAACAATCCACTAGAGAGGTTCAATCGCGAATTGAACGCGGCATTTGGGGCACCACATCCTTCATTGCCGCGATTCATTCAAACAGTGGAAGATATTTCTCGACGCCGAGTCCAGCTCCGGGACGATATCAGCCGTGGAAGGGCAAAGCCACCCCATCGTGTTGAACGATGTGACCTGCCATGTCCGGTAGAGTTCCAGGATAGTCAGAACGAAATGGTCGTCTAACCAAAGAAATCCATGTGACCTTGCGATAGGTCGGTTGGTCTTGTAGTTGTGATACGCATAGGTCATACTTAGATCACATTACCTATGCGCAAGACCTCATTATCCTATGACCTGCAATAGACACTACCGTGACATTGGATTCCAGATGACTATCCTGTTGGGATTCGCGAGGTCAAGCCCTGAAACTGCAAATGATGGAGGTTGGCTCCTATTCTTCCTGTCTCAATTCTGTATACCAATGGTGAGCTGAATGTAGCACACTATGAAGCATACTACTAGTATCACACATTTAGCTCACGAAAGTTTACTAATAGTCGTTGATTATATTGCTTGTAATTGAGGATTGAGTTGCTCGATATGTTGAGGTGCTGGTTCATCGATACTAGGGTTTAAATAAATACACGAAGAAAAGCTAATGCTTCGTTTTGCCCCAGTAACCTATGTTCGAGGCAAGTATTGGTCATACAAAAGAGATATCAGAAGAGAAGTGACGGTGAATCAGTTCGTTCAAGTGACCGACAATTTGAAAATACATCGTGGAGCATTCGCTCGATTCAAAACGTTCGCCAAAATTCTCCAGCAAACAGTCGTAACTGATCTACACCAGGATCGGTTTTGAAGTGTGGCCTATCCCATCAATAAGCGAACTTGATACAGTCAACTATAACGATGATATTCCACCAGCGTGAAAGGCACAACTGACACTGCAAAGACCCCCAAGAAGGGGTGCTATGTGGTTAGACAGTATCAACGCGGGTGCAATTAACGAAATGCGAATTACAAGCATATCGCAGGTCGATTGAGATAATTGAAGTTTAATGTTTATTTCATTCTTGATAATTCATCAGGATAATTTGTTGACAAAGAAACATCTGGGAGTAGAAAATGATACAGTTATGAGATAGCTTGACACCGGACATGCCGAATTCCCATGTCAACTTTACACGCACGGTGGTTACAAATTACGACTGATATTACAAATGGTAATATGTTTGGATTGGCACTGAAGATGAGACACCGGATTTACCGAATTTCCATGTCAAGCTATACATCTCATTATCAACACGACGTAATTTGCAATACATGTGGAGATACGGTGCTGATTTCCCTGTGTAAGCTCGAATGGCGTGAAAATTACGACTCTGTTTTGCATTTTGAATGTCAGGAGATTCGGTGCCGACTTCCCTGTGTAAGCTCGAATTGCGTGAAGGTCATAACTCCGCAATATATTTAATGTCAAGTTGGTACATGGAATCCTGTACCGTACCTCCCCATGTGTACTGCGATAACAGGGTCGATACATTTCTTGCATGTGAAGATACCCATCAGTGAAGCTGGGTACTCTTCCGTTACGGACTATATCACCTACAAGTTGCATGTATGCACGACACTATCCCACGACGTCTATTTCCAAGACATACCCTCTGCACCAAGTAGCACCAAGAACATCAGGGATTAACCATGCGTCTGCCCAACATCCTCTCACAAGTCTTGGTCGCTTGCTTGTCCGCGGGTCGTCTGCTCTTAGTTGTGCCTGCTGCGTGTGTCTCCCGAGGTCCTTTTACTACGTAAGCTAACACGGATGGGGCCGCTCCAAGCGACCGGAACGTACGTTCCTTTTATTAACTTTGGGCTGTAGCAAGTGCTCACTGGCCTACGTTGCCTGGTCAAACGTCTACTCGTGCCCTCTCGTTCTCGTATGCACAGTTTTCACTGCGACTTCTTCGTTCTCGTTTGCACAGTTCTTCACTGCGACTTCTACGCTCTCGTTCTCGAGTACACAGTCCACACTGTGACTTCTCCGTCAGGATGCTAAAAAGAGAGTGAGCAGCTATCCGTTCGCATCCGGCATCTCGTTAGACTCGCCGTCGCCAGGCTCCATTCCCTCCGAACTGTACATCTCGAGACTTCGACCAGCCACTCGTCCGTCGCTCTCATTGGCTGCCGCGCGATAAACGTGCCGACTCATTGCCTCGGCTTCGGCTTCCGGCTGCCGTACTGCAACCACGTCGCCGAATTCACCGGCTCGGTCGGTTCGTTCGCACCCACAGCCGTTATGAGAGTATTCCACTCCACAGTCTAGAGCCATTACCAACCTGTTACACCTTCATCCACATCAAGGTCTTCCACGACCTTGTCGCGCTCGAAGAACTTATCGTACTCCCTGACGGATAACCAACACTCGCCATCGTCAGTGTCGTTTGAGTCTCCCGTCCATCGTTGTTGTGCCGGTCGCAGGTTGTATTCCAGGACGTACTAGCCGGCGCTGTTTCTCCTTCAGCGTCGCCGCAATTCCGCCAAAAGGCCGTTCTCCCTTCCGGTTGCATCTTCACGCGCCACTGTTCCTGCTCGTCGTTTCGCACTTCTCGACGGAGCTGCTGCATTGACGCTACCCGTCGCTGTTCAAACAATCTCTCTTGTTGTCGCGTCATTCGTCTCCCATTCGACCGTGCTTTCATGCTCGAGTTGTTTCTCGATGTCTGTTGCCGCCACGTCCAACAACGTCGTAGGATAGTGGTAAGTCACGAGAAACGAGACGTGTGCAATAAATTGTTCGTGCTTATCGCCGTCGTCCTCTCGTTCGAGCAAGTAATTGTCGTAACCAGCACTCTCGATCACTTTTAGAGGTCCCAACCATTGATGTACGAATTTAGATGCATTGGATCCTCGTGGCGGTTTGAACATCCAAACCCTATCACCTGGCTTGAATCCTCGTCCGTTCTTCACTCGTCTATTGTAGTACCGGGCTTGTCGGTGCTGTTCACGATCACGCGCTATTTCCGCGCATCTATGACTACTTTTCATAGCAGCTAGAAGTCGTTTGTGATAGACTGTCATTTCACCTGCTTCACCGACGCTCGTACTTCTCATCAGCTGGTTTGGACTACGTAGACGTCGGCCCATCATGAGCTCGTTAGGAGATAACATCACCGTCGAGTGGCGTCCAGAGTTGTAAGCGTAAACAGCAAAGTCAATCCACACATCCCAGCCTCGCTGATACTCGTCACTCATGTACGTGGCTACACAGTCCTTCCACGTGCGATGAAATCGCTCTACTAACGTTTTGCCGTCACCGCAACTGCATACCTGGTAACATACTCCACAGCTGCGATTACAAACCGTTCCCCGTCGTCAGTAGTTGGAAGCGGTCCTGCCACGTCCAGCGCCCAACGATCACCGACATCACCACCATGCATACTTCTAAGTGGAGGCACCACTTCCCTTGGTCTTGCCTTACGACTACCACATTCTTGACAACTAAGTACCCATCGTTTCACTTCGTGTTGGAGGTTGGGCCACCAATAGGTCTGGGCAATCCGTGCGTATGTGCAGCGGGACTGCCGTAGCTTTGCGTCAGAGGAAGACGTACGACTCAGAGAGTCAAAGGGAGGGTTCTATCGGAGAACCCAAAACACAGTCCGTAGGACTAGATAAAATGCAAACTGAATGTATTGATCTTGCGGCTCTGCCGCTTACGGTGCGAATACCTGCACCTCACTATAGCCTATAGCTAACGCTAGATACTAGCTCAATGAGTGGACCTGAGGCCACACTCCTCAACAGAGGTAACCCTTGTGTCGTACAGACGAAAAGGGTAACCTCACGTGTAACCCCGTTACAGTATGTATGTGCAGCCCGTAGATGACCAGCCGATACGCTGTCGTGACACTCCTTAAATACAGTAACCCATAGCATAGGAGGCAAAATAATGCCACGCCCGTTTGGCAGTTCCACCACGGCTAACCCGAACGTAATGTCCACCTTCTTGCCTCGGTGTGTTCCTGTCTCAATCATTTGCTGCACTAGTCGGCTCTTTGCTTGCGCCTCCACGACTCACTATCCGTAAGTTGTTGGGTCATCTCTCTCGCTCGTCGCTGCTTCACAGCTTGTACTAGTCGCGATCTCTGTTGGTTGCCTTCATACGCTGTTTTGATACGTTGCTGCAGCACTCGTAGTTCGTTACTCCCAGCAGCCTGAACTTCTGTTTGCGTGGTGTGCCTTCTGCTTGACACTGTTGTTGGCGCCTTGGGACTAACATTCACCTCGTGGTTCGTCGTTGTGTCGGGCGCTACATCGTCCACCCAGGTTACCGGCTTTTTAATCTTCGTACTGCCTTGGTGATCCTCACTTGAGCTCACAGTTGTTGAGTGCAGACCCTACAGGGACTCGGGTTCTGGTCATATCTTTACTATTTATCGTCACTTGTGTTGATTTAGTGTTCGCCTGCGTGGTTACCTGTCCTGAAGTCACATCACGCTCATCTGCATTCCGCGTACTCACCTTCGTCGCCATCTGTCCCATGTGTGCTCGGGGTTTTTGCTCATCTTCTGTGTCGGTTGTCATGTTCCAGTAATGTGTTGTAATGACGCTTTTGCTCGCCGCTTCGCTGCGCGTGTCACGCGTCGTTCAGTTTCAGGAGCTGGTCTGCGCTTCAGTCTTCGCGTCGCACGTGTCTTATTGATATTCGGTTGTGCTTCGTTCTTCGCTTCGTCCACTGGTGTCGTGGTCGCTGTTGTTATGGGTTCCTCACTTTCCATCGCTGCTGTCGTTTCCAACGCGTCCATCCGCACAACATCGCCAAACGTCGTCAATGTTTTTCCATTTGTCACTGACAGTTCACTCTACGCTGTCGGTTGCTGATCGTCGGTCGTACTTGCGTTTGCCACAACTGCCTCAACTATAGCATCTAATGCCGCTCATATCGCTGCACTCAGGTTGGCCTCATCAGCGTCGTGTTGTCTGACCCCTTCTCGCATTGTTCCACTCAACAGAGGTGCCGTCATTGTCGTATTCGTGTTCGTGCCGCTCGCGCTTTCATGGTCATTGCTGCCGGTTCCCGTATCTTCGTTCCTGATCGTGGTGTTTGTGGTAGCGTCTCTATTTGTTCCAATTGTGTCTAAGAGCTTCACCAAGTCGCCGCCCACGTTGGAAGCGGTTACACTGCCGGTCAAACAGTTTTGATCCTCGGTTGTAGTGTGTTCAGGTGGATGCACATATACCGCAGTTGTGTCGTTTGACTGGTTAGCATTATCTGTGATACGATCAGTCACCACCGTAGTCCGTACCATCTCACTCACTTCGTTTGGATCGGCACTCATGGCATCTCTTCGTCTTGTTTTGCGCGACTGGGCTCCGCCAGTTGTGGCAATACCCGCTGTCACAGTTATGGAATCCATTGCTTGTCCTGCAGGTCGCCATCTCGCGCGCCTTCGCCGTCCAGCAGCTGCTCTCACCGTAGCTTTCACCGGTACTCGGGACAACGCATCTGCCACTACATTCAACTTATCTGGCCGATATTCTACGTCGAAGTCGAACTCCTGTAACGTGATGGCCCAGCGATGTAATTTTCCAGTAAGATTGGGCCACTTCAACGCGGCGTGATCTGTGACTACCGTACAGATAAGGTCGGAAACGTTTGATTGGCCATATTACTGCATAACACTCTAACTCTGTCACACCGTATTCACTCTCAGTAGTGCTGTTCACTTTGCTTGCGTAGGTGACCGGTTGCCACCCCTTTCCTTGGTCTTGCATGAGGCAAGCTCCCAACCCTGCCTTGCAGGCATCTGTCATCACACGGAACGGTAGGCTGAAATCGGGGTAGATCAGTAGTGGCTTCATAATTAAGATCTCTTTGACTCGTTGGAATGCCGATGCCTGCGCTTCACCCCGTTCCCATTTAGCACTCTTCCGTAGTAGCTTCGTAATCGGCGCTATCAGTGTCCCAAATTTGTCCACAAACTTTCGATAGTAACCGGCTAGGTGGGTGAATCGCTTCGCATCCACATCGTTCATTGGTGTGGGGAAATCGCGAACTGCGGTAATCAGTCGTTCCAAAGGTCTAACGTTGTCAGCACTTAGTTCGTGACACAAATATTCCATCGTTCTGGTGGCAAACTTGCACTTTTTAAGCTTAAGCGTTAGTCCGGCATGTGAAAGTCGCTCAAGTACCGTAGCTAGTTCGACCACGTGCCGTTCAACTCCTCCTCTAGTAAACACTACGATGTCATCGAGGTAGACCAGACATGCCAACCAAGTTAGGCCACGAAGTACGCCATTCATCAATCTTTGAAATGTTGCTGGAGCATTTGTGAGGCCGAATGGCATCCTCACAAATCGATAGAGTCCTCTCTTAGTTGTAAAAGCTGTTTTGTCCCGATCTTCCGGAGCAACTAGTATCTGCCAGTACCCAGCCCTCAAATCCAACGTGGTAAATAACAGAGCACCGTGTAAAGCTTCCAACGTTTCATCAATGCGAGGCAAGGGGTATACATCTTTTTGGTGATTTGGTTTAGAGCGCGATAGTCCACACAGAAGCGAACTTCACTGTCCTTCTTTCGAACCAGAACAACAGAAAAACCCCATGCTCCGTTTCCTTCGTCAATTATTCCAGCGTTCAACATTGTGTCTACGTTGCTATCAATTACTTGATCGTCAAATTGCGCCTGGCGTCTCCTTTTCAGCATCACTGGTAATGAGTCGCCAGTGTCAATGTTGTGGTAAACGTCAAGTACCGTGGCAGGAGGACAATCATCTGTGTTCACAGTTAATCTACAATAAGCACGCAGTAACCTTAACATCAACTCTCGACCCTCCTCTTCTTCGATATCTATGTCCACTTCTTTTTCGTCAACCTGCGGCGTTTCACAATCTCCTAGTGTATCCATCCACTCAGGCACTCGTCCTTGTTGAGAACCAGCTCTGATTGACACCCACACTGTAGTTGAAGCACAACCAAGTGTGCGTTCAAGTAGCTTCCATGATCCGGGACCAGGCATGGGAACAGACAATGACACCGCTGAGAATTGTGACCTGGTCTCCCTTGAGTGAGTTGTGCATATGTAAGAAGCCTCAGTCTAAAACCAGACATCTAGTGGTAACGAGGACAGCAAGTAGTGAGCTGAGCAGATAACTGAGAATAGGAAAGTAGTGTATTTGTGTTACGCTTCATCCTTAGATCTGTGAAAGAGCTGTACTGCTGAGGACCTGGATCATAATAGGGTTATGAGCCCAAAGCTTGCGAGATCGCAGGTACCAAGTGCTCAAGAAACCAAGATGTCAAACTGGGGCAACAAGTCATGACGAAGAAGACAGGAAGAGATATATGGATGTACTTGGAGTACAGGTATGAAGGGAAAGCAAATGCCGCAACTCGTACAAACCAAGAAATTATTCTCTTCAACAAGTTGCAAGCTGCGAAGTGCAAGCCCAACTGGGACGTGCAACAGCATGTGACAAACATGTTTCTGATAAAGGATCAACTTGCTGCTTTGAAAGCAGAAGTAAGGGATCCAATCTTTATCAACATGTTAATCAAATCTTTGCCCGCAAATCCACGTTTTGACCGTTTGAGAGGCATGGTAGAAACAGGCGCGAGCGAAGTCGACACACCAGATAAGCTGAGAGACCAGATCATACGAATGGACAGCTACAATAAGTGTGACCGTGAACAGAGTGTACTCAGTGGAAGTACACCTCAGTTGCAAGCTCAAAGCCCAGGTCAGAAACAGAAGTCGCAGCAACAAGGCGCAGGAAACAATGTGAGCAGATCAATAACTCCTGAGACGGCCGCTGCAATTGCAGCAAAGAAGCTGGACAAGCAGCAGGGTGGCTGCTTCATCTGTCACAAGACTTGACACATGAGCAAAGACCGCCCTAAGAAGGCAAAGGAGCCATCGGTTGTCTCGAACAAGAAGCACGTAACATACACTAGGCGTGAGCAGGCTCATGATGAGAGCGAAGTCAAAGTCTCATCAAGTACAAGTAGTTGCACTGTCGAGAAGACTCCGTCAAGCGCTGACGTAACCTGCGATTCAGCTGAAATTAAGCCTGAGAGTAAGGACCTTTCGGTCAATGCAAGTGCAGATGACTACGCAATCTGGGAATGGTGCTTTGACAACGCAGCTAACGTCCACATGGTGTCAGACAGAAGATACTTTGTCGACTACGAGCCTTTTGATAACGACGCAGATTGCGTGCGTGGCTTTAAGAAGAAGTTCGAGGCGACTCCGGTCGGTCACGGAACTGTACAACTTGTAGTTAAGAGAGGCAAGCTGGACGTCGTACTAACACTGCGAGATACGTTTCACGTACCAGACAGCATAAACCTCTTGTCACATACCGAGGATCAAGGTTATACTGTTGAGTACCAAGGTCGTTCGGGCTCAAGAATGTACGAGCTCTGGAATGACGAGGAGAAGTTACTAGACGTTGGGAATGATAAGTACGGACTATTTACTTTTAGGGTGCAGAACGCTTTTCTAACAAAAAGGTGTCAACAAGCTAAGTCGAACAAGAAACTTCGTGCTCCTATGCGTCAGCCACGAGTCAACATCTCGGCAGCGGATGGTTGTGCGGCTTTACAAAGATGGCATGAACGACTGGGCCACTTATGCCCACAGTTCGTGAAGATCATGGTTGATAGAGATCTCGTTAAAGGAATGATGCTCCATCAGCGAACCTTCGACGGCTGTGAAGCGTGTAACTTGTGGAAGGAACGGAAACTTTCAGCCCAAAACAGACTAGATCGTGGAATCGAACGCAAAAATGAAGTTATCTTTGCGGACTTGTTATTCCCTGAACCACGTACACCATCGGGGAATCAGAAGCCAGTGCTAGTTATCATGGACGGCTACACGCGATACACGACAGTCTACCCACTGAAGTCAAAGGAAGCGCCGGAAGTTAACCCGGCGATGCAAAGATACATTGAGTGGGCTGACCGACAATTTCCTGCCTTTAAGGTGACCAAGGTGATCACCGACGGTGGACGTGAATTCAATAACGAGGAGATGACCACTTGGTACCACAAGAAGGGAATCGAATTCTTGCCGAATCCTGCCCGAAGTTCGCACCTCAATCCATGTGAAAGAGTGCACCAAACTCTTGTTCACATGCTGAAATCGATGCTCAGTGCGGCTGGACTACCGATGTCTTTCTGGACGCACGCGCTGAAGGTGGCTGTGTATGTGCGAAATCGTTCGTATCACCAAACAGTGAAAGACAAACCATACCGCATGATGAAAGGAAAGAAACCTGACATGCATCGCATCAAGAAATTTGGCTCTATTGCGTATGTTCATAAGCCAATAGGACCATCGCGTATAAAACTGGATGACAATTGCCGCCTCGGTTTCCTCGTTGGATATTTAGAAGGCCAAGCTGGATACGAAGTATACTATCCACCTGAACATGTCGTGCAGCATGTGGAAAACGCATTCATTAACGAGGACATTGTCTACAAGGATCGCTATGGAGATAATTACTCAACGTCAGTTGCAGACTGGATATTCAATATTGAGGGTGCAGAACTCAACAACGGCAACGAAGGTGGAGACAACGATAGTCTCGGTGGAAGTGAGGTGTTGAATGATGTGATCTCGCCTATGTCCACAGATTCAATTGACCCAGATCTTCCAGACTATGAAAACCTTGAGGAGATACCAACAGGAGGTGAAGGTGTAGAGACAGAAACCCCTACTGACACCGTCATCCCATTCTGGCCACCTCAGGAAGGGGATGATACTGATGAACTAAGTCCCGACGTCAATGATGACTTGGAGGAGAAAGCCCCGCCTGACCCCAGTCTGCTTGAAGACATCGAGACAGAGAGGACGGGAACTGCTGTCCAGCAAAGGATAAATCCCCACGAGGATGAGGAGATGCCACGTGAAGAAGAACAAGCGAAGGAGATCGTGACTAGCAGCCCATCTCCTGAAATGCAGCCAATACTGCCAATTTTTACTGACGAAAGTGAAATTGACGGAGAGAACCAGGCTCAGCACAGTCAAACTGTTAGTGAAAATGGTCGGGCCGGATTCCCCCATCTGAACAGGATGGACGTGTCAGATGCTTTCATTTATGGCGATCTGCCGGAGCAAGATGAAGGAAAGACCGAGTTGGAGCCACCAAGTAACGACGATGGTGATTGGACTCGACGTCCACCCTGGGAAAAGCTCGACATTGTGGAATCCTACCCAGTAATGAATTTACAGAACGAAAATGGTAACTTCGAAAAGGATATCAGTGATACTGACAACGTTTCCTGTTGTCAAGACGTAGTTGTTGTAGATTCTGGAAATGGTATGGATGTTTCAATGATACCGGAACATTTAACTGGTGTTCAACGATCACCTCTTCAAGCAGAGCTAGATGATGTTCAAGAAACTAAGCGACAACGATTAGCCGAAAATGAACCTCAGGGAATGATCTTACGCAGTGAAGCAGAACGACGTTCCCCAAAACGTTTTGATGATTTCCACGTGTACGCTAGTTTCTGCAAAAGAGAACCTGGAAAAGCTTGCGGCTTGAGTCAGACGCGAAGAAGTGGCACACCAAAGATGTGAAGAAACCGAAAACGTACGCGGAAGCGATACGTTGTCCCCAGCAAAAGCAATGGCAAGATGCTATGTGTCAAGAAGTGGAGGTCATGTTCTCGAAAGGTGTGTTCGTACTGATCGACGAATCAGAAATGCCCAGCGAAGCGCACATATTAAGCACTATGTGGAATTATCGTGCTAAGTCTGACCCGGAAGGATTTATCAAAAGATGGAGAGCTCGTCTAGTAGGACGTGGTGACTATCAAAGATTTGGAATCGACTATTGCTAAGTTTCTCTCCTGTAGCTCGAATGGCTACATTTAGGGTGGTGCTTGCAATAGCTGCCAAGCTACGTTTGACTCTCTATCAAGGGGATATTGACACCGCCTATTTCAATGCCCGACTGAAGATCAAGTAGTACGTGCGAGGAATTCCAGGATTCTCCTGCCCGGTTGGAAAGGTGTACCGAGTGGGCCAAGCTCTTTACGGTCTACATCAATCTGGAGCTGAGTGGTTTGAAGAAGTGGATTCATTCCTGAAGTCACAAGTTTTTTGCAGCACGGAGACAGAGCCTTGTCTTTATGCGTACTATAAAGACGGTGTGTTCTCTCTGATACCGTTGCATGTTGATGATGCGGTTCTCGCTACAAATTCTGGAAGTCATAAGACCTCTTTGTTTGCTGCTTTTGACGAGAAGTATGGATTCAAAGACGGAGGTTTAATTCAAGAATTCTTAGACATCCAAGTGACACAAAACGATAATGGAATATGGATTCACCAAGAAAAATACTGCAAAGAAGTGCTTGAGCGATATGGATTCGGTGAAGCACACGGAAGTGCTACCCCAATGGAGACCAATGCCAAGTTCAAATCGGGTGACGAAAGTGAAGATGAAGAAACTCCTTCATTCGATTACCGAGCAGCTATAGGATCACTAATGTATCTAGCTACCAGTACTCGACCTGACATCGCTTTCTCCGTGAGTTACTTAAGTCGATTTGTGAGTAGGCCGACGAAGAAGCATTGTGGAGCATTGAAACGCATTCTGCGTTACCTGATATCAACAAGCAAGGCAGGTATAATGTACTCTGCAAGCGATGAAATTACAGATAAGATTGTTATTAGCGGACACTGTGATGCAGACTGGGGCAATGACCCAGACAGTCGTAAGAGTATTACTGGGTACGTGCTGACCATCGCTGGAGGTGCTGTCTCCTGGGCGGCCAGACGACAAAGTATCACGGCAATGTCCACCGCTGAAGCCGAGTACGTAGCCACTTGTGAAGCAACCATGGAAGGGCGTGGTTTTCCTGACATGCTAGACGAAGCTCTAAAAATGATCGAGGTCAACACTAAGTTAACCATGGGAGTTGATAACAACTCAGCAATCGCGCTCGCCAAAGCTCCCACTTACAACAGCAAGACTCGCCATATTGAAATTCGTTGGCATTATGTTCGTGAGCAGATCAAGAAAGATCATCTGCAAATCTACAAAGTTGATGGCACGAACAACCCGGCAGATATGTTTACTAAGCCGCTGGCAAAACGCAACCTTGTGCGATATTGTCAGCTGATTGGCATGACGTCCGAGCCAGCGGCTAAGTGTTCCGGCGCGAGCGTCGGAGGGGGCGTGTCGAGAACCAGCTCTGATTGACACCCACACTGTAGTTGAAGCACAACCAAGTGTGCGTTCAAGTAGCTTCCATGATCCGGGACCAGGCATGGGAACAGACAATGACACCGCTGAGAATTGTGACCTGGTCTCCCTTGAGTGAGTTGTGCATTTGTAAGAAGCCTCGGTCTAAAACCAGACATCTAGTGGTAACGAGGACACCAAGTAGTGAGCTGAGCAGATAACTGAGAATAGGAAAGTAGTGTATTTGTGTTACGCTTCATCCTTAGATCTGTGAAAGAGCTGTACTGCTGAGGACCTGGATCATAATAGTCCTGCGTCAAGTTCGTCGTTCATTGACAAGATTTCATGCTCTCGTCCACCGGTATCCATGTTCCTAGTTCCTTCTGGTTCGACTTGGTATTTGTATTAGTGGCTGGTACCCATGCCCGTCTATCTCTAACCGTCGTCACCGTAGTAGCTAGCAATACTGATCCAACGTGCTTTGTGGGCACGAACAAGCCCCGTTCACCGTCCTTAGCCGTCACTGAAACTTCAATAGGTGTTACCGTACTTGCCGCCAACTCCGCTCTTCTAACCATCCTGACAACCGCGACTTTGACGCTTCCAGCGATATCGTATGTCCGGAACGTTATAACTACCGTACGCTCACCATCACGATACCGTACCTCGTTGTTGTCAAAGTCCATGGTGGCTGCTTTTGCCCTCATGAAGGGCAACCCCCTAACAAAAACTCGTCGGTACAACCGGCAACCACGCATGCGTCGACTGTTAACTCCTCACCGAATACTGTACGAAGCTTGAATCTCCATACTCCAACTACGTCTAGCAAGAAACCTCCGATTCCCTCAACACAGTCCACAGGTGCCGTGCTAGTCACCATATCGCCATCTACCATACAATCGGTACCTGCGATGCTATAGCGTGCATCACTATCTAGCTTCACGCGTCTCGTTTCACCATTCACATCCACCAGGGCAGTGGGAAGACCGTCATCTGCACCAACATACTCCACATCGTCTCCGGTGTCCGAGGTCTCCGTCGTCTGATGGCGTTGTTGCTTAATCAAAACCACCCGTGCTCGTTTCTTCGTTCGTGCTGCTCGGTCTTTGTCGCCCTCACGATGTCGTCGTTGCCGTTCTGCGTCCAGTTTTGCTATGGCTTCGAATGCATCTCGTTGACGGGTCCTCGGTACCTCATTGGAAGCTTGTTGTTTATCCACTATTACATTTGGCTGGGCGAGCCTTCGCCGTGCTAATCGGTCTTCCGCTTTCTGGTGTTTAGCTTTCTTTCGCGCTTCACGTCGTTCCAGACGTAACTTTCTCAGAATGCCAGGCAGCTCGTCGTCGATAGGTGACGATACCGGTGCGTCGCATGTCCTGTGGTAATTGGCTTGCACCATTTGCGGGCGCGACTGGCATCTTTCTGCACTGGAGTTTTATGCATCCTGCTCCAACGTCGTCGTACTTCCTGTGGCGTCGCTCGTCGACGAGACTCCTGTCGGTACCACCGATACTCCTGTTGACGCCACTACCGTATCCTCGTTTCCCACACTTAGTCCGGTTTGCCTCAACTTGGTAGCCGTCACTGTATTCGCGGATTCACCTACCAACGACAGCGTTGTATGACCGTCGGTCATCCTGTCCATTGACACTGTTCTCGTCGTTTTGGTGTCTTTCTCCAAGAAGTGTGCTGCTTTCGTCACCGCCGCGCCTTCTCCAGTCAAGTACTCATCTCTCCGCCGTTTCTGCTCTCTTCGTTCCCGCAGTGTCCGCTCTCGGTCCGTTCGTACAAACCTGGTAGCTGCTAGTGTCGGTCTGACTGTAGCTACATATCGTGTTGCGCGCTCGGTGTCTTGAGGGCCGCGTCTGCTTTCATAACCTTCACTACATTGTTCATTGAGCTGCCCTTCCCACTTGGCGAATTGCTGTCCGACGCGGGTTCACTTGCCACCGTCGTCCTCCTTGTCATCTCGTTTCTTGTTGCCACTTGCACCTCTGCCGCCATGGCATCCTCCACTGCTGGACGCTCCAGTTGTACCACTGACGTTGTCTGCACCTGCTCGTTAGCACTCTGCTCTACCATCGCTATCTGTCGGGGATCATGGTCATCATCTGCCGGACGTCGTAACCCCACTACGGCGCCCGGTTCGTGTTGTCCGCCTGCTTACGTGACTTCTCAAGCCGCTCCAGATACTCCATGTTCTTGGCTTTAGCATCAGCATCCGTACACGCTTGCGCTAGATGCCCATATTTGTTACAAGCGTAACACTTTGGTCCATTTGTGCAGTGCACTGTCCTTCTTGACCGCATGTAAAGCATTTCACGTTGCTCGTTGGTGGATGACGCGGTTCCACCGATGATTTGTTGGATCGACTCTCACCAGAGCGAATTTGCTTCACAGCAGCTTTCCGCTTCTTCCGCGGTTTCTCTTCAGACTCACTGTCACTCGACGACGTAAGCTTCTCTCTTTTCAACTTTTGCTTTGCCGCTGACTTTCTAGCTTCCGTCTTGGTACTGGTGGATATGGTCGACATTGTCTTCCTCGCTGTCTTCCTCGGCTCGTACCAGTACTTGCCGTTCCAGAGGTGACCAGGAGGAGGATCCCAGGTGCCTGAATATTCGTTATACACACCCTGTGGATTGATGAACAGGGCAACAGCCTGCTTCGCTCCACCACCTGTATCACCTTCATCACGACCCGCCATTATTGCGTCCAGTCCAACACCACTGACACCAGGAATGACGCTCGTTTGTCCGGTCGTGCCATCCATCGGAATGAAATAGCGGTTGTGCGCCGTAGCCCAGGATTTACCAATGTTCACCATTCCTAGCACAACATTGTCCATGGGATCGTCGATTTCGGTTGCCTTTTCTACTGCTTCTTCTAGTGTCCGTGGCTTTGGTCGCTGCTTCACTAACTTCTTTGTGGTCTTGTCCAGGTTACCGTAGAACTGGGCAAGCAAGACTCGCTCACTTACCCGGTTACGTCCTACCACATCTCGCAACCCTGCAGCAAAGTCAGCATACGTCTCCCCAAGCATTAAGCGCCGCATGCTGACACGCCATTCCGCCTTACTCTTATCGCGTTTTTCTCCATACCGTCGTAAGAGTGCTTTCTTCAGGTGGGTCCAGGTCCTCTTTCGTTCAGGTGTTCTTCTGTCCATGTCTACCCACCATTTGGATGCATTTTCCATCAGCTTATTCCCAAGAATGAAATACAAAGCTTTGTCACTCCATTTACCACGGCCAGATTCTGCAGCTCCTTGCAGTGCAAGATCAACACGATCGATCCACGTCGAAACTAAGACCTTCGGTGACGGTGTGAGCATCGGTAACTCCAAGTCTTTTACACTCTTTCTGTTCGATATTCGTTCGTACCGTACATGTCGTCGCGATCGGTGACCTCCTTCGTATCTCTGACGTTCACGTCTGTGCCGTTCGTGTCGACCATGCTGCCCACCTGACCCATCACTTGACCGGTCTTCGTCACTGCCAGACTCGATCGAACTGCTCGAGCTTCCCGAGCCCTCGACACTCTCATCGTCACTGGACGTACTGCGTCGTCTTCCTCCTCGACGTCTATCGTCATCACTCGTTGGCTCGTTAGAGCTACTGCTACCGTCAGATGGGGAGGGGACTCCGCACCTGAGCGTCGTCGTGGGGGTGGTCCAGCGTCTCTATGATGGCCACGTCGTTGCGATTGACGTGAAGGTCGGCATCGCGCAGACATATGATTCGTGCTTCGAGAATTCGGATGATTTGGTCCATGTGAACGACGCGATGGTCGGTCGTGGTGCCCCTCGCTTGCCTGAGCCATCTGCATGCTCGTGAGTTGTTGTAGCGCTGTCGCTACCACGCTCAACTGCGGTGGCAAAACCACCCCCATCGTGGAGTACATTGCATCTGTCACCACCGGTTGCAGTCTTGCCACCGAGGCTGTCTGCTCTGCTTCCGTTGTGGTGGCGGTATACTGCCCCCTCGTGTCGTCAGCGTGCTTGGACTCTTCCTGTAGCCACGTGATTCTTCGAGCGTCGCTGTAGCCTCCATTCGTCCAACAACAGCAGACAACTGTTGGAGGGCTGTGGTGACGTACGCCAAATCAGCTATTTTGGAGGGTGTTGATACTTCTGCCGTCCGTCTTGGTTCTTCGCTGGCGCCTCGAGATTCTGTGCTGGCCTCCAGTCGACGGTCAAACGCTCCCGATTGCTTTCATCTCTTCGGAATGGTCATCCGCTTGTTGGTGCTGAGCAGTTGCGAGTACCGTCGTAAGGTCACCGGCAACGTTTCCTTGCTCCGTACGCGAAGTCACATCAATATCAACGCGCCCTGTGCTTGTGTTGCGTTTACTCGCATCACTTGCGCCATTCTCGTCACTACCAGCTTGTTCGGCGGATCGTTCGGCACTTCCGTCCTTTGTTGTTCTCTTCGCTCGTGAGGATGACTTCGTCATCGCTCGTATTCACTCTCCGTTGCGTAGTTCGTTGATAACCTTTCGTAGACGGTCCCTGTATGACCACCATGTCACAAGTCTTGGTCGCTTGCTTGTCCGCGGGTCGTCTGCTCTTAGTTGTGCCTGCTGCGTGTGTCTCCCGAGGTCCTTTTACTACGTAAGCTAACACGGATGGGGCCGCTCCAAGCGGCCGGAACGTGCATTCCTTTTATTAACTTTGGGCTGTAGCAAGTGCTCACTAGGCCTACGTTGCCTGGTCAAACGCCTACTCGTGCCCTCTCGTTCTCGTACGCACAGTTTTCACTGCGACTTCTTCGTTCTCGTTCGCGCAGTTCTTACTGCGACTTCTACACTCTCGTTCTCGTTGCGCAGTTCTTACTGCGACTTCTACACTCTCGCTCTCGTTGCGCAGTTCTTACTGCGACTTCTACACTCTCGTTCTCGTTGCGCAGTTCTTACTGCGACTTCTTCGTTCTCGTTCTCGTTGCGCAGTTCTTACTGCGGCTTCTTCGTTCTCGTTTGCACAGTTCTTCACTGCGACTTCTACGCTCTCGTTCTCGAGTACACAGTCCACACTGTGACTTCTCCGTCAGGATGCTAAAAAGAGAGTGAGCAGCTATCCGTTCGCATCCGGCATCTCGTTAGACTCGCCGTCGCCAGGCTCCATTCCCTCCGAACTGTACATCTCGAGACTTCGACCAGCCACTCGTCCGTCGCTCTCATTGGCTGCCGCTTGATAAATGTGCCGACTCATTGCCTCGTCTTCGGCTTCCGACTGCCGTACTGCAACCACGTCGCCGAATTCACCGGCTCGGTCGGTTCGTTCGCACCCACATCCGTCATGGGGGTATTCCACTCCACAGTTTAGAGCCATTACCAACCTATTACAATCCTAATGACCGCCGTTTTGACTCTCTCCGCTCACCGAGTTCCTGTAACTGCGTCTTTTGGTAGTGATGTTGCGCTAACTGGTGTAATGGAGTAATATCGCTGAGAATTTTGTACCTTGCCGAAGTGTTAGCGACCAGTCTCGATTTCTGAGAGGCAATAACACCGATAAAGTTTCGGCTGCAGCAGACAACCACTTGGCATCGGTGTTCAAGTTTGCAGTCGACGTAAAAGAGAATCCTAGAGTTATGGGCATTGAGCTGAAAACTATCCCAGGTGCGGACGAAGCCATCATAAAAAAGTCGGTTGAAAAGTGCACCAGCTGCATAGAGGGACTGGGAAAGTTGTCTTGCCTTAATAAAAGCAATTGCGAATTGTTTCTAAGATGTGAACATTAGTTTGCTTGTAGAGCATCACACAAAGGTTTATCTGTGCTCATAACGAATAACACTGATCTTGTTCGAGCACCATTGCGACGTTATACTCCAAATATACTACCAAACTCACAACTCGTTGTTCACGGTAGATTATTGCTTTGCGAGCATAACTTCGATTGATATAGTATTAAGCCCCACTAGTGCAATCGTCCTGGTTGTGGGGCTGCTTGAAGCTGCATCCCTCGATTTTAAAGATTTAGAGAAAAGTTTATAACGGAGTTACATGAGTGATACCCACCGCTTCAGAGTACCGGATACTTTTTGATCAGTCGTGTAAGCCACATCACTGACACGGTGGCTGAGAGCCAATTATATACAACAAGTTTTTTGGTTAATTGGTAATTTGTATTACAGGTCAAATGAGCTAATTAACTATAAAATGTATGTACTGTAAAAACTACCCTATACTTGCTATTAAATCCCGTACGACTAGGCACTTGTAAACGGTCATTGACTAAGAGTTTGTATACTAGTAGTAGCACACTTCCTCTGTGCGACGTGCTCGAGTGACCCCGTCACACTTGGTAACATACAAAGAAGGAGATGGCGGTAGAAACCTGAGAACCACCACCGCAAATTATGACATTCCGCCTACCTGCATCTCTTGTGAAGATAGCACTAGAATCGGTTCAGAGAGCAACCAAAATCAGAGTGGAGAATGTGGATGAACCCACGGACGATAACGCTGAGCAGGTAGTAGTGATCATCGAAGGAGCAGGCGAATTTTCGGAGACAACGTTGAAGGCAATGTATAACCTGGAAAATCTGGGCAGTACCTGTAAGCAGAAAATGCAGTGATACTCATAGCTGGTGGATTTAATTGATTCTATGGTTGCTTGAAAAGATGAAAAGAGTGATCGCAATGTTGATGGCGAGTCCGAACCACTGACAGTTGCAAAAAGCATCTACTCAACATGACCCCCCAGTCCAATATTGGGTTTGGCTTCATGGTCGAGTGGGCAAACCTGTATTGCGCACGAGAGGAGTCGTGGTACAACGATGTCATAATTGAAGCCATTATAACTTTGCAGGGCAAGTATTGCAATAACATGCCACTTTTCCTGTCATGAGCGAGATTACCTGGCACAGACACCAAGCACAGAAGGGTGTCACAGATCACAAGAACTGTTTTGGCAACCGCGACCGTTTGCCTTTATGCATATTATATTAACAGCGGTCACTGAACCTGCATCGCCATGGACAATGTCAGAGGTCGGATTGATTCAATTGACGAGCTGTTGGCACACCAAGGAGGTCAAATAAATATTCATATATACAGACCAAAAAAGTTATAAAAGGAATGGTGAGCCTGGCGAAGTATGGCTGGCCTTCGAAACGATATGATATTGAGGTCAAAAGATCCATATCTTTAAACAAGTGACAACATTACTGAATTCGTTTCTTCGTTCGTCCACACAACGCACTCTAACTAGCAGGTATGACGCAAGTTGTTGCTACTATAATACTGTATCTGTAATGAGAAACTTGCACACGATTCTCTTGTCAGTATGTTAACTTGAACTACCGCCCAGCTGTAGCACAGGGTTTACCAAGAAACTTCATGGGTGTGAAAACGGAGAAATGAATTGTCCACATGTGCTTTCTAAACAGAAGAAATGATTTGATCAATAGAAACGCATTTTAAACAGAATATCTACCAATCAATGTGAGATGCCTCTATCGATTACGCGCGCTGCCTCCACCGGATTGCCCTGAAATCCAACGCATCATAACTGTAGCCATCATCAATTTTAAATCCATACTCTACAATATTATCCTCTACTACCTCATCCTATACAATATTATTCTCTACAACTTTTTCCTCTATAATCAATATTTTATTATCACATCCCTCACCCATAAGCATTTTTAATATTACTCACTCTACCACTATTTACTTTGCTATCTCATATTCAATCATTCCCAACTTTAAAACCACATACAATACCTCTATCAATTTTACTATCACTTACTCTATAACTACACACTCTACTACCATATATTCTATCATCACCATATTTTTATCACAAAACTCATCTTTATCAATTCTTTTCCTACTAACTATACCAACATAAATTCTATTACCACATAATCTACTATTATAATATTTACTCACACATATTTACCAGCGAGTATTCTACATTAATTTTAAACATAAACCCATTCTACAACATCTTACTTCAACAATCACGCTAATACTACTTTTCTAATACTTCATGTAAATCACAACTCAATATTGAAGGCGACGCTCCCGCCCAGGTATTCCACAGGTTTTGACTCCGGGTATCACCCAGGTATAATATAAATCGTTTAATACCACTGCGCGTAATTTTCATTCAGCTGACAGCCACTCATTCAGTCGGCATTTCTTAGCAGAACCACAGTAATGGCTCGCACGCACAAAACGGCACAAATCAATATACAGATGGCAGAGGAGACAGGATGCTCGTGTGCAGGGAGCAGCGCGTAGAAAGAAAGAGGTTCACGTGAAGGAAGCAGTGCGCGCTGAGGAAGAAGTTCGTGGACAGGGCAGCGCACCGATTGGAGGAAGCACGTGAGCGGGAGGCAGCACGCGTCGCAGGCATATCCAAGGCAATCTCCCAGGCACGCACTCGGTCCGAAAAGGCTGCTGTCGCCCGTCGACTGCATGGGGAAAGTTCGGCTCTCATATCCGACGTTGAGATGGTGATGTGGGCGAGAACGACGCCGACGCAGAAGACCAGTATGAAGAAGAGTGGGTTAAGGCGACAGTGGATGATAAGAAGGAAACGCGCAACATTCGGAAACCTGCTCAAAGCTGCGTAAATGGAAGAGATGCTCGGTCTCCGATGTGGAAGAAGATGAGCTCGTGTACATCCCGCCGTTCCAGCGTGATCACACGTCATGGCCCGAGTTTGAGCGGTCACTGAAGAAGTACATGTAGGACACCCGACAGGTACTTGTGGTGAAGGAGGTGATAAGTGTCAAACGTCGCAATGCCTCACTCAAGTCCCAGATTCAATACGTTGGTATTCCTGAAAAGGATATTCCGCTCGTTCCGCAGGAGGCTGATCCGTATCAACGCAAGTATATCTTCACGCATGGTTAGCCTACACATGAGCGATCGTCTGGTGAACGCGCATCGCACAAGCGCTGATGTTTCGAGTGCCCGTTCCAGATGTTGACGTAGTTGATCCAGAACGAGGACGGAACTTGTGGATTACGGCCAAGCGAGAGCTGGTCGTGCACAATCACCTGGTATCACCAGAGATTTACCGTCATTACCCAGTTATTCGCCTGGTATCAACGCAGCCTCCGCTAAATCCAGGAATCACAGGCTGGCGCGCCGAGCGTATACCAATACTTCGGTGAGAACTCCTACAATAAAGTCAACATGACTGATGTCCGAAATTTTGCGGTTGCGCAATTCAGGTAATGTATCTTTGTGCAGGCTAACATAAATATCTATCTTGATTAGGATATGTGTTTGGGTTTTGTACACGTGCATGGTTGACTAATGATGATGCGGTTGTTCACCCAATCGTGAACTTTTACTTAGAGTCACCGAGAACGTGTCGTCAGTGCACCAAAGTGCACGTGGGGATACGGGGTTATTTCAGTCACATCACAATCTATGCGAGCTATACTGGATAGTTCTCCTGAGATACTTCAGATGGACTGCACGTATAAGACAAACAAGTATGTTGAATGCGTAATTGTGCCATACAGGTATTAACTAGGTATTTGTTGATGCTCATGAATAGATACAACTTCTAACGATAGTTGCCATGGATCTGTTTGGACAAGGTCAACTAGTGCAGTACTCACTTCTTGAAACTACCACGGATAAGCTTCTAGCAAAATACTTAGACCACTTCAAGCGTGCGGATGAGCCCTGGCAATTTGTGCGGATTGTCACCGTGTGTAAGGGCATGTGCGAAGTAGATGTCATAAAGCAGGAGCTGGTGGAGGCTCGTGTACAGTTTTGTCACTTCCACGTAATCAAATGACTGCATGAAACGATACGCAAATCGAAGAAATATAGTTCGTAATCGGTTGACATACTTACCCAGATAAAGAACGCCATCACAAATATGACCTATTCAAATACGCAGGACAGCTGTGAGATGGATCGTGCGGAGTTTGAGAGTCTGTCGTGCAGTGACGACGGAGTTATGAAAGCACTTCAAAAAAAGAACTGAGACGATTGCCGCGAGGTGTGGGCGATGGCCTATCGCGTTGACTTGCCTCATTTTACCAACCACATGGAGAGGTTTTTCAGCAAAGTGAATCAGCATGTGAAAGCGTATTTCACAATGTTAGTCAGCTTGGGGATCTGATTAAATTACAGCGGCAGAAAGAGGAGGAATATTACGCTAAAGTGGAGATGTCTGGGACATTGCGTGGCACCACCTATTCTGAAGAAATGAGCATTGAGCTCGGGATGACAACTCGTTGGGTAGCCGCCGCAATGAAGACGCAGTACCATGTTGTGGTGAATACTGATAATTCGAAGTTGTACACGTTTGCCGAGGGAGGTGACTTCGTCATTGTCCGCAGCAAAGACAGAATTCGTGCTTCAGAAGGAGGATTGGGAGTGTGATTCGCGACGACGATGGACCTCCGTGTCGGCATGCGATGGCGTTCAAAAAGTCAATCAGCAGTCCGTTTGTCATACCGTGTAGTTCTATCAACCCGGGAATGGATATATTTGCTCCAGATATTATTCAGATGCAATACAGGTTTCTTGCAGATATCTGACCTTGCGGATGTGTAGGTGGTATGACCAAAGCCGCTTGTTGGCCTAACATATGGCGGAAGTCGCAAAGGCATTTGTTTCCAAGCTTTATAAGTGAGAAAGGACAACTGCAACTGGTTCGCTGAGCCAACAGGAGAAGTACCACCACACACACAGCAAACCTTTGCCCGCATCAGCATCGAGATGGCACAGTTTCCCGATAGAGCGTTTGACAGAGCAATGACGAATTTTAATGCGTGGTGGCATAATCTGCACCAAGGGGTATTGAAACCGTATCGGCTGCGTCACTTGACATCGGCAACTACGAGGACGTCCTCGATGGAGATCAAGGTGATAGTGTCGATGGGGAAGCGAGCATGGCAGGTGAGGGTCAATGCTGTGGTGACTGTAATCAGAGCAAGACTTGAGATAACGCGGGACTTAGAGACTAGTCTAAGAGTGCTTCAGACGACGAGCCGACTACACAGCAAGCCTTCACGTCTAAAAGAAATGTTGCTGTGGCGGATACTAACACGCTATCGATACGTCATAACGGAAATGTTGTTCTGGTTGGTCACCCTAGACTAATCGCGGTGAGCAGCGTGCGAAAGCAAAAGCTAATCTCAAATAATACAATCAAGGTATCAAGGAACGCGCTATGCTACGAGGGAGCGACATTTGCGATGTCGTCGTTTTACTACAACGAAGCAATCCTGGCATACGGGAGGTGGGGTTGCAAGAAACCCGAACTTGATGTCAAAATGCTAGAGAAAATTCAAAGAGGCAACAATGCCCACCATTTTGCACTCGTACCAGTCAATTTTGGAGGTGCCCACTGGGCTTGTTTAGTGGTTGAAAAGTCTGTGTAGAAAATGCAGTTCTGCGATAGCATGAGCTTGAAGAAGAAGGATCCACCTTACAAATGACATTGCTGTAGTGTTGGAGTGTTGTTGCGAGGCAGTGGATGTAGATGATTCAACACAAAACGACGGGTGTAATTGAGGTGTGTACATGTGTCTACACTTCTGGAAGTCTCAAGTGAGGCTCCTTGTGACGCGAGCACATCTGGTATGATGAAGTTGCGCTGGGCGATATTGCACGAAATACTATGGAGGCGTCGTTACGTGTGATGTTGCAGACGGTGATGTGGCAACCCCTTAATACACGGACGGGACGTTACCTGGAAAATCCTATGAAATACCTGGGTACTTGTGGTGCTATAGACAATCATTTGTTGAAGATGCCGATAGGGAGTAGCCTTGATCACTTCAACTATTACCAACGTTGCACACATACGACTTTCCAGACAAGCGTACCTGTTCAATATATCTGAGATAAAATTAAGCCTCGGATTGGAGCACATCAATCCATCGACATCACTTTGGCTTTTGCTTCAGTTGGATGCATATGACTACTCCAGGATTTTGATTCATCATGTACCTGTGTAACATTTGGATGCGTAATTTATCCGTCGGTTCCGACCTTTTGATGATAATTTTTGATACCAGGTAGAAATCAATAAACATACGTGGAGAAAACTTGTATATGAGTGCACATAAAACACCTGGGAAACCTGGACGCTAACGCCAGCCTGATATTTAATACGCTTTACAATAAAATTCTGCACAGGGTATTCCTTCACAGGACGCTGCTGTTGGTGATCCTGAATCACCAGAGGCAAATGCGGCCCCTTCGAGCTCGCCTGTCAATAACCTTCCCTTGGACGAAGGTAAGGCTCAAGCCCAAGCTGCGAAAGAAGCTCCTCAGAAGGGGACTAAATTGGGTGATCCTGTTGCAAAGAAGCGGTGCAGATCCTGGTTCTCCTACTCAGGAACCCGTTATCACGAAAGGGTATAGTTCGCGAAATGCGAAGTGGACGTCCGTTACCGAGCCCCAATGATCTTGACGAGTAGCAAGAGCACTATGAAGCTGCTCAACTGCAAGGCGCGTCTGAGGTAGTATCCTCTGCATCTCCCACGCCGGTGTATCCTCGCGGATACTACCCACCGGATGCGGGGTCTGGGTCTCCTACGTTTCTGGAGCACCTCAAGGCCCCTCGTGGTCTAAATCATGGGCGCACTTCGCGTGGCGCCTATGAGCGTGCCTCGGTTCAAGATGAACCACCCTTTGTCAATGACATCGAGGCCGCTAGGTGCGTGCTGCTTGCACCACACCGGATTCCTCTCAAGGAATTCACAAGTCTCCGCAAGAAGCCGGAAGACCGTGGTGGGTTCTTCCCCGTGTGGGGTTACCCTTGGGTATAGCCTGAGAATACCACAACCCAGACCTAGGCAGAGGGCCTGTTCTGGAGATGGGTTTCTCTAAAAAAAACTTCGCAGTTCAGGAGTTGAAAGAACTCCGAGAAGATCGCTTGCTGTCTTATGTCTTAGAGCAGCGTGATCTTCGCATTGAGTTTGCCCACTTTATCGCTAAGCAGTAACTCCACTCCGTAATGGAGGGGCTTAGACAGCGGTCAAAGTCCAGAGCTCAAGAGGAGCGCGGGTACGGTTCCGTCAACCCAGGGACCGTACACCGTAAGGCGGCTAAGAAGCCGCGGACTACTTACGCCCCGGCTGTTGTTTCTGATCCCAAATCTCAACGGTCTTTTGGCAGTCAACCTGGAGTCGGTCTTCCGGCTCCCGCGAATTCTGTGACGAGGGATAACCTCGCCACTTCACAAGCAGCTGGCGCTTCCCTGAGCGCTGACGCTCTCGGCCGATTCGCTCCACATGATAGTGGAGCTCTCCGCTTCGATCAAGGAGGGCAGGAGGAGCTCTCGCACGCGTTTGAGTACGAGGTTCCTTCTCAGCCGTATCCTTCTGGACCCTCTACTTCGGGTCGGGACTCTGTGGGGTCCCTGTTAAGCGACGAGGTCCGTCGGCTTTGAGATCGTGTTTACGCGATCGAGATAGCCCTTGGGCTTGGACCAGGTGGTCAGGCTGCCTCTCAGGCTGTCAAGCCAGGGGCCCTTGAGGTCCCTCGTCGAGATTTGGACGCTCTTGGTCGTGAGACCCACGAGCTCCATGGGCGTGTTGACCGCCGAGTTCCGGCTTCCGCCCTGAAGGAACTCTGTCGAGCTTAGACGCTCAAAGCCATGAGGTTCATGGTCGGATGCCCACTTATGAGCCGCAGGGGTATTCATACCACTCGGCTTACGGGTATGGCTCTTACGCGAGCTCTTCCCATTCGGTACCGTCATACCCTTCGTATGACTCGCGTGGGTACCAGCCTGTGTATCAGTCACAGGCTTCGACACCGGCAGCTCCGGTTGTCCAGAGGACTCAGCCTCGTTTCGAGGAGGTGTGCTCTCACCTTGGTCTTCCTCCGTCCGAGAAGGAAGACCCAGCGGATCGTGATACCGCTTAAGATGCCCCAAGTAGAACGTCGAGTGCGTCACCATTGACTTTGGGAGGTCAGTGGTGTACGCCGCACCATGCCTGGCCAGGACCGCGAAGGGTCCAATGAAGCGATGCTTCAACTTGTTGCAGTTTACATAGCTAACCACCTTTAGCGGTAGGTTTTTAGTGTCTAATAGGATTAAATCGCCCTTTTTAAACACGTTTAAGTTTCCTCTACTTGTTTTGTGAGAGTACTCCTTTTGTTGTCTTGGTCCGACGCCATTGCATCTCTAACCCGGCTGATTAACGTCAGTCTGTTGTCTATAAATGATGACAACTGTCTTTTCAAAGACTCTGGCTCGATCTCCGAGACCTGGGAGGAAAAGCTTTCCGAGCCTCTCCCCCACTTACGATGGAGGCATCGGTGCCTCCCCGCAAGGTTAGCGGCACCTGGGGGTGTCGTAACCCATTCGAATAGAATGGGGTAAACCCCGTTGATGCGTGTACCGCATTGTTGAGTGCAAACTCAACCATAGGAAGCTGGTCCGACCAGGACCGAGGTGCTTCCGCACAGATACTGCGCAGAGTATCTTCGAGCACGCGGTTGACGCGCTCCGTATGACCATCCGTCTGCGGATGGTTCGCAGTTGACATCGTCAACTCAGTTCCTAACAATTGGAACAGGGTGTCCCAGAACGCACCCGTGAAACGCGGGTCTCTGTCCGAGACTATGGTCTCTGGTAGACCATGATAGCGAAGCACGCTATCTAGGAACAGCTGTGCAGCTTGCTTCCCGGTGACCTTGTCACGTACCGGAGCAAGATGCACCATCTTGCTCAAACGGCAGACAAACACCAAAATTCCGGTGTTGCCCTTGTCATCGGCCGGCAGGCTGAAGACGAAGTCGAGACTCATCGACTTCCAGCAATCCGCTGGTACAGGTAGGTTCTGCAGTGGATGTTTCTATAGTACTTTCAGAGGATGCAACAGAGGTTTGCAGGCTGAGGAGAAGACGAAGAGTTGGTTTGGGTGTTGAATGGTAAGTCTGAAAGTGAATTGAAAGTTAGCACGCTCGAAGTTGTCTCTCCTTACGACTGACCTACGAACCTTGTTCCTATGCAGACGCTGGTGCCACGCGAAGTCGTCCGTCGTCTCCCGTGATGACACCAGACACGAAATATCCATGCAAGCTCATCCTCGTGGTCGCCGTGTAACTCGGCCCTTCGTTCAGGCTGGTGCTTGAATCGGCCGTCCCACTAGAGCGCTCCTTGTCCCTTGATTCACAGCAGCTTCTCCATCCGAAGTCGGCTGGTGCCACGACATCATCACCCGAAGTCGGTGGCGGAATCTTGGATTCCCAACAGTTTCATATGTCTTGACATAGTGTGCCATCCACTTGTAGATGCGGGGCCACCAAAATGTCTGAGAGACCATTTGGTATGTCGTCTCTCGGCCAAGATGGCCACTTATCGGCGCATCATGCGCCTCTAGAAGTATGTCATACTTCAGATCCTCGTCGTTTGGAACGACAACCCGAGGAGGATCTCCAGGGTCTACTCTGTAGTGGAGTAACCCATCGGCCAGCTCATAACGATGGAGCTGCGCCCGCTGTCGAGGCGTAAGCCTGTCGACTTTGGCGTCCTTGCCATCGGACAAGAACTGCACCAAAGGTATGTAGTTCTCGTCCCCTTGATACGCCAAGCGTATCCGATCATATAGATCTGTCGTGACCCGACTGACATGAGCTAGCTCATAGTCGGGTCGACGCGACAATGTATCGGCAAGCACATTAAGCTTGCCCGGCTTGTATTCGACGCGGAAGTTGTATTCCACGAAGAATGACAGCCACCTCGCCATCCGTTGCGACAGATGGGGCGAGTTGGTGGCAGTCCGCAAGGACGCGTGATCGGTGTAGATCACAAAGGGCCTCGTGCCCAAGAGATGAACTCTAAACTTGACAAGAGCGTACTTCATTGCAAGTAGCTCCTTGTCATGAACGGGATAGTTCCGTTCGGTCGCCTTCAGCTGCCTGGACTGGAAGGAGATGACGCGTTCGCGTCCTCCACCGTCCTTCTGCAACAGCGCACAGCCTATTGCATAGTCAGAAGCGTCACAGACGACGCTAAATGACTTGTTTTCGTCCGGCAGAGCCAGGACTGGTGCTTGCTGTAAGCTCGCCTTGATGCTGTCAAAAGCATCCTCGTGCTGTTGCTCCCAGACCCAGTCGGCATCTTTCTTTAAAGAGATCCGACAAGGGTCGAGCTAGTTCAGCGTACCCTGCGCTGTACTTGTGAAGATAGTTGGCTAAACCCAGCCACTTCCGGAGGTCCTTCTGCGACCTCGGGGTCGGCCAAGCCGCTATGGCCTTGACCTTCCCTGGATCGGCGCGTACGCCGACCCTGCTGACAAAGCAGCCGAGGACTTTTATCTCCTCAGCTGCAAAGACGCACTCGTCGATGTTGGCATAGAGCTTGTTGGCTCTCAAGACCTCAAACACTCGACTGAGGTGCCTCAGATGCACCTCCATAGCCGTCTGGCCATCCTCGGCACGGCTGTGAATGAATATATCGTCGAAGTACGTCTGAGCGAACGTACGCAATGGTCTAAACAATTGTGTGACCAAACGATTGAACGTCGTTGGGGCATTTGATAACCCTTGTGGCATCACTAGCCACTCCCAGAGCATCCCACTCGGGGTGCTCGCCGCGGTGAGAGGAATGTCACTCTCCCGCATCAGGATCTGGTAGTATCTGTCAACCAGATCCAGGGCACTGTACAGCGTACAGCCCGACATGTTGTTCAGCAACACATCCTTGCGAGGGATCGGCGTCTGTGCCGGTACCGTCGCATTGTTCAGCTTGTTGTAAGCATGAACCAGACGCCACTTCCCGTTCGGTTTGCGAACACAGACGGCCGGCGTCGAGTGCGGGGACTTCGATTCCTGCACCATGTCCGACTTCGCCTTCTCGGCGAGAAAGGCATCTATGACCTCTCACTGCTCGCGAGGTAGAAGCCACTGCCTAGTGACACAATACTTTGCACCAGGCACGAAGTCAATCTCGTGCCGAACTCCCCGATCCGGCGGGAGTTGGGATGGTGGGTGCTTCGACACCACATCCGAGTACTCTTTCACAAGAGGATACACTGGATCCTCCGGGTTCTTGAGAATCTCAGAACCCAAGCGCGTTGCGCGCTGCTTCGTGAACCCCTCCAGGACATCCTCGTCCATTACTGAGGAAGAGTTCAAATCTTCAGGAGAGGTCTCCGGCTTCAGGAGCACCATCTCCGCAATCTCTCCGGCCTTCAACTCGGCCAGCAAGTCCTTCATGGACAGTTCCTCGAGGTTCAGCAATGCTGGCACCTCAGGCAGTACCTCCAAATGGACGGCACCTGCCTTCACTTGACGACCGGACACGCCGTCAAAGACATGATATTGATCTTCGACCGGCCGTGCTGGTGGAGTCTCAGACTCCGAGTGTGGTACTTGGTTATTCACACGGGAGGGTGCTCAACGACACCTCCGCCCTCGTATTGGTTTTCTTGACCCCGCGTGGAACTCTGTTACCCACGCTAGAGACGCACGTAGCGCTCTTGTTCGTCTTCTCGGTCTCCTCGACCTCGCGTGGAACTATGTTACCCACGCCGGAGGCGCCCTCAGCGTCCTCCTCAACAGCCTCAGCTGTTTGCGGAACTACGTTACCCGCCTGTGGACCTATGTTACCCACACAGGAGACGCCTTCAGCGTTCTCCTCAGCGGCCCCTGCTGCTTGCAGATATATGTTACCCGGTCAGTGCCGTTCGGCACTGCCACAGTCGAAGCCCATACGGCGCGACGGCTCTCAGCGTTGGGACGTGCCGTCGTAGCAACCCCACAGGCTTGGCAATGAGCCTTGGTCTCATGGCCGGTTGCGAGGCTCATCGCAACATCTTCATTGGAGTCCGTGGCTCCCAATACTTCTTCGGGCGCATAAGCGACTTGGAGACCATCTCTGGCGCCACAGTCCCGAACAGAGGTGGGAACATTACTCACCAAAGCTCTGTCGGAGACTGCGGGCCGGCTAGCCCTAATGGCTTTGCCGCGCCAATCGATCCAGGGCTCGTGCTTTTCGAGCCACGGCATGCCCAGGATCAAGTCGTACTTGTCCATGTCTAGGACAAGGAACGACTCCGTGCTGTCAAAGTCCTCAAACTTTACAGCCAGGTCCATCCGGACCCCAGGTGCGTTAACCACCGTACCATCGGCCAGTCTCACCGAGACCTGGCCCCTGTCTTTGCGTTCACGCAAAGCGTCGGCATACTTGTCGCCATTCCGCGCGACCGTCTGGCTTCGAGCAAAGTTCGTCGATGCCCCAGAATCGATCAGGATTCTGAAGGGATCTCCATATCCCCTTACACTCGCGTGTACCACGAGCAGTCCGCCGCTGCTCTTTCTCGTCTCGAGAGCACCCAGTCTCTTCGGGGCTAAGCCTCCATGGCGTGCGCCGTCCGCACTCCTACCATGGGGACTTAGATCTTCCCCAGTAGGGCGCCCCGCCCCTACTGGTGACCCCAGTTCCCCTGGCCCTTGGGTCACGGCTTCTGCCACGGGTCCCTCGAGCCCCTAAGTTTGGAAGGGAACTTCCTTTGCCCTCCCGAAGGGCAGGCACGTTGCATGTGCCCGAGCTTCCCACATCCGTAGCAACGGATGGAGCTCTGTACGGCCGTACCCAGTTCCATGGGTACCGGCCCTGTGCTAGCTCCAGCTGCTGGAGCTCCTTGCACTGCGCCTGACGGCGCATTGTGGCCTTGCCCCATCGACGTAGGAGTACGAGCCTGTCGGTGGTTGTACTCCTCTTGGAGGGCGATCTGGATCGCCTCCTCCATAGTGTTCGCAGCACGCGGAACAACTGTGTGCGGGATGGGCCCACCTTCAGGCCATCCATGAACACGGTCACTTTGATGTGTTCAGGTAGGGGGTTCCCTACCAGAGATGCAGCGAGTACTCGCATCTCCTGGATGTACTCATGCAGCTCACGCTTCCCTTGTTTACAGGCAAGGAAGCGCGAGCGCTGACGATACTCATAGTTCGCCGGAAGGAAGGCGGCTCTAAGCTGTTGACACAGCTGAGCCCAGGTTGTGAAGCAACCCGGCGTTGTCGCCTTGTGCGTGTACGCCCAGGTCTTCGCCCGACCTCCCAGGTTGGATAGAGCGAAAGCGACCCGAAGTCGCTCGGTCGAGATGAGAGCCGCATCTATGGCGAGCTCTACCTCTCTGACCCAGAAGTGGAGGTTCTCTCCCTCCTTCCCCTCATAGGGGCTAACCTTAATCCTCAACGGCTTAGGTTGGGCTGGTTTCATTTCAGCCACGGGGGCCTGCAGCCCCTGCATGTGAGCGATAAGCCCTCGTTCATACGTGTCGAACGCCTCAATGCGTTCGACCTGCTCGGCCGGCGTAGCAGCCGCCAAGATTCGGAGGGCATCTCCTCCGAAGATGCCCACCATTTTCCGGACTGACTCAAACTGAGCATCGGTCAGATGAGGGAACTCCCCTCTATCCATCTTGGCTTACCTTGTAGGAGCCACAGAAGATTCAGGTAATCAATCTACCCGCGTAGGCGTGGATTGACTACAAGTGCTACCAAGTGTGACGGGGTCACACGAGCTCCTTGCTTGAGGAAGCGTGCTATCAAGAGTACTTCTCCGGTCCGCTAAACTATGCACTAAAATTATGTTTGCCAAAATCTTACGACCTACTCGTCCATTTTAAGCACTGCAAGCATCTACACAAAGCACTTAATCTCGAGCTTCTTGCGTATTTTTGTTGGGCTATCACTGGCGTGTTTGATGACAACCGCTCAGGTGAAACAAGTCGATTTTTTATGGCCTCCCCATTTTTCTCCGTAATCCATCGACCATTTATCGTGAGAGACCCCAAAAAATACGTGGTTAATCGTCTCTGTCTTGTCTTTCCAATGAACCTCGTTTTAGTGTCAGAGGAGTCGCTATGGATCCGTAATGAAGCCTTTCCAAAGATGCTGATTACCGGCGTTGACTGACAATAATTACCAATCGGAAGCACTCCCACTGCAAATCCTAAGATTTATTCTTGGTGTACCTAATTTTTATTTAATTTGTCGAGTGCTAAAAAGCCCGAGTCGACGAGTGTCCCTGCCGATTGTGTTCCTCAATCGGCAGGGACACTGGAAGTGAGGGTCCATACATGCGATCCTTTCGGAGGCGAGGTAATTTGTAGTCATTACCGCCTTCGTGAAGTATTACGCTCTGCATCACTTTTTGTAGTGTCACGAAGCACTTATCGATCGTTGCTGACGGAAGATCCGCAAATGCTTTCTGGCTTCGAGGCGGACGCAATAGTACCTTGATGTCATCGCGAGATTTCCACGCATACCACACCCTCCTTAAGCAGATGGAGAAACGTTCGGCAGCAGCATTAACAGCAATAGAGGCTTTATCACCAGCAGCGGACCGTTCGGTAAGAAATAGAGCTAATGCGACCTTGGTCTCGACTGGAATGTCTTTGGCTCGGGGCATTTTTAGCTTTCTGAAAGGTTCAGTTTAGCACCACTGTATTATGGCCAATGAAATCGTTTATGTGGACCACATGAATTATTTCAAGGCAATCTAGTGCATAGTTTAGTGGGCCCGAGAAGTATACAAACTCTAAGTGAACGGCAGTTCACTAGTCCCTGGACTTAGGGGACTTAATAGCCTGTTTAGCGTAAGTTTTAGACTGATTTATTTATAGTTAATTAGGTCCATTTGGCCTGTAATACAAGCTCCTAATTAACTTTAATTTATCCTTAATATGCATAAAAAAGTTAGGTCACATGCTATTGGTTGGCCCTCAGCCACCAGACCTACGTGGCAGTGGTGTGGTCCACACCACCCACGAGTGAGTATCTAAAACGAATGCTTTCAGAAGTATACAGTGCTGCTATTAACTATAGGCGCACGCAATTTTTTCTGCTGGTGTTCGACTAAAGGCTTTTTGAAAAGTGCCATGCCTGTGATAACATGCCCGACTGATGCAAACGACGCATCTGTGGTGTATTTTTGGAAAGGGCAACCAATGCAGAAAAAAAAGCAAAATGAAGATTTATTAAGTGTTCTAAACTTTAGGCGCACATGCTAATCTCCAAACTATTTGTCGATCGGACCGCCATTTTTGAGGACAACGTGAGCCATTCGGGTCGGCATACCATCCACGAGGTGTCGTAAGTAGCTTTGCTTGATGCTTTTCCAGCTACGAGTGATCTGAGCCTTCAATTCCTCTTTAGAATCGAACTGCCGCCCCCCTTCATACACAGACAACGCCAACTGCCCCCAAACATGTTCTATCGGGTTCAAATCGGGGCTTTTAGAAGGCCACTTCAGCTTACGGATTCCCAGTGCCTCAATGTGAGCCTTAGTAAATCGTGATTCGTGAATAGATGCGTTATCTTTGTTGGAAAATCGGTCTAGAAATGCCATGATTTTCACGAAGGTTATTGAGAAAAGGTGTAAGATACGCGTCCAGCGTTTTAGTGTAGCATTCAGAGTTTTGTCTCCCCTCCAGAAAAGCGATCTCAGTTTTTCCAAAATAGTTCATGCCCACCCACACCATCACGCTTCCTCCCCCACTCGCTCGCTTCGAGAAAAGTTCATTGTCGTTCCTGACGTCGTGCCAGTAGTACTGGTAGCCGTCAGGACCGTCCAAGTTAAATTTCTTTTCGTCACTAAAAACAATACGGCACCAAATCCTAGTTTTACTTAAAAATTTTACAACAAAAGCTGCTCGGGCAACCTTGTGGTGCGGCTTGATGGCCGGCGACGGTTTGCGCTTCATCTACTTGGCCAGTTTAGACGAGTTGAGCAGCTTACGAATCGTACTGGGTCGTAGAACGCCTTCGAGCTCCGCCGACACGCGTTTGGAGGAAAACTTCTTCACTGTGGCCAGTCGAAAAATTCGACGAGCCATGCGTTTTGTACATTTAGCCTTCCTTCCGACCTTTTTTGATTGTTTTGTAGCAGAACGACACGTCAAAACGTTTCGTACAGCATGTTCACTGCGCTTGATCTCACGCGCGATCCACCTGTTACTTCTGCCGTCTCGGTGGTGAGCCAAAACGCGACCTTTCTCCTCCTCGGTCAATCTTGGCCCCCTTGGCATTTTGGAGAACTCCCGAAACCTCGAAATGTGGCGCCAGCAAAGCATCTTACACAGGAATACTAACGGTACAATTTTCAGCCAATTAAAAACAATGGTTCCTTCAAAATTTTGCCCAATCGCTAGTGCGCCTATAGATTGGAACACCCCCAAGTCCGTCAATTTCCATTGTTTGCCTGCAACAATTGGTGTTCGCGAAAATAGAGGACGCACCCGTGGGTAGCATCAGTTGAACGTATTCTGCGGGATGTGGCTCTTTACGAAACAGTTTCTGTCGAGCTGCAATATCAAAATTCGAGTGCGCCTATAGTTAATAGCAGCACTGTATCTACTTCTAGAGGCGGTACCCTATCTGGGGTACCCCTCATGTAACCCCGTTACAGCACGCTTCCTCAAGCAAGGTGCTCGTGTGTGACGAAATGTTAGATCTTATTAAGCGAGTGTCACTTTCAACACAATTACAAATACCGCTATGGTGACCTTCTGGGGCTCACCACAGCCACACACTGCTGCATGATCTATTACTTCAAAGGACCTTGTGATCTCAATAAGGTGTGAATCTCCTTATCGATGCAACTGCGTCATCCATATTTCAACAGTGTGACCCCGTCACAGGATATTTGGCATTCAAGTTACAGGTCACTCAGAGCAATAGTCGTGTTTAATTGAGCAAACGGTAGCAAAGATAACATTACACTTTACCATTATTGGTAACATGAATTGATGAGCCACTCGTTTTGAAAATTACGTGGGTAAAAGAATTGGTAAAATTACTTTGTGAATATCATTTCTCCTGGTCATTCGAGTGTGACCGCGGTCAGTATAGGTAATGTGACCGATTAAAAATAGCAAATTTTAGAAATGGCTAAGAATACGAATTTGGCAAAGTTTTAGAAATGGACTGGAATTACATTTGCACAGTCATGTCGGCACCGCCATCTCGCGCTGGAACAAACGGTGCGAATGCGTCTCGAAGCTACTACGAAGTATCACCTAACACGATGTGTATGATGTTGTTATCCAGGAGTGCAACTTAACCGAATATCAAGTGCTGCTTCATTGCTAGCGGAGCATAATGAACGTGCCGTTCAACTAGCCTTACTTGAGAAAGAAGCTCTACTCCGTGTCCATACAACAAGAAACTCTCAACGACCACGTGCAACTCAGCTCCTCTATTCTCCAAAAGCTCTCGAGTTCATTGAGTGGATGAAAAGTGTAGGGTATACCGATGAGTTGGTCAACGAATCAAAAATGATTCTATTCCTCACTACGATTCAAAATCGACCTGTGCGAAAACGAGGACGAAAACGTAAAAGCGACACCGGTAGTTTAACCTCTCGCTTTAGTGGTGGAGATACTACAATTAGCTCTGATGAATCTGTGATCGGTCACTCTACTTTGGCTGCATACGTAAATGCGATAATGGATTTGTGGAGACTGCAGCATAGTTTGGGATCGAATACCCGACTACCTATCCGCCCAAATTCAGTTAAAGAGATTCTAAAACAGAAGAAGGTTGCAACTGTACAACAAGAGGTAGACACTTTTCAAGATGCGGGTGAAAAAACGATGGTAGATGTCACTTTTAGTGACACTACCGTACGGAAAATTGTAGATGAGATGTTTAATAGCGGAACAGAAGAAGGACTTCGCCATCGTGCTGACGTCTTACTCTCGCTTGGTTTGTCGTCGCGTGGAGACAACATAAGGAGACTATGCTTACCTCACATAGGACTAATCACTTACGAAAACGAAGGTGTATGCGGTGCAAGTTTGCTTCGTACAGTCTGGAAAAAGTCAAAGAAAAATCAATATGGAAATGTCGAGGAGACAGCATTGATGAGGCACAAACTCGTGGAACGTTGTCCTTTTAGTGCATTAGCCCTATACTTTTTTCATCGGTGGCACGTAGGCGATGAACCATGGCCAGACTTCAGCGAGCGTAAACTGTGGTACTCCATCTTTGTACTCAAGGGGTCTGGGCCAACTATCCAATCCACTTATCCACAACAATACTCGGCTTTAAAAGAAGTATTCGATTTACTAGGAGTACAAAGTACGGTGAAGACACAGATTGGTCGTAAACAGGCAGCGACAGCGGAGTCTGGTGGTGCTTCGGCTGAGTCAGTTGACAAGCAAGGTCACTGGGCAACTAAAAGTCGTAATGGCGCATACGCAAATCATGTGATTCCATTTGACTGTGTTCGCGTTCTTGCTGGGTTTGGACCTGAACCAAATAGATATTACATATCTCGGGCTTTGCTGGACCCCCCACAGGCTTTGCAAAAGATGATTTTTCCGAATCTATCTCAATCAGAAAAATGCATGCTTTCTCAGGGTCGTGAAATTGCAGGAAAGAGCTTTATGGATCTACTAAGATATATGCGGGTCGTAATTCTTCAAGATGTAGTTATGTTGATGCAGATGCAGTACCATCATCCATTATTTCAGCACTCGATTTTTAAATCAGACATGTTTACAGCTTTCAGAGATGACCTCATACAGAGAGTTTCCACGACACCACAACCGGAGAATGTGCTTCTGCAACAAGCAATTCCAATTGTATCAGAGGATATTCGTGAACTTAGAACTTCAACTGCTCGATTATTTCAGCACATTAACACCTGCTTCGAGCGTCTTACCTCTGATATAAAGGGGAACACCAGATCACAACAGCTAGAACTACAATTGCGTTTTGGTGAGACATTAGTTGAAATGGGTACTAGGCTTCAGTCTGCGCGCGAACAAGAAGTAATCGATTCACCAATCTTTCATGGCTTTGATGGTGAGCCCATCCACACTCATCAGCGTCAAATATTAACAAGAAGTTCTAGCGAGAGTATTCAACAGAACTTTCCATTGCCACGTACTCTTTGTGGAGAATTTCGAATGTCACGACAAATTGACACTGTCACTTCAGCCTGGCAAGAATATAGTGTAGGAATTCCGCCGAACCCGTCTGTGAAAATGATGGAGAAGACATTCGGCACCCTGTGGAGAAAGAATAATACGGATACTCAGTTTTATTATCGTCGCAAACCGATATATGATGTCATAGAACTAGTTAAATCCGAAGAAGCTGGGATTGCTGAACACGAGATCGTTGAATATTTTGAGTTTCATCGGCAGCGTATGAAACTGAGGAAATTCTCACGAAAACTCAACGTCGCGCTCACTTCATACAAGATCCAAGACAACCAGATTAGCTTTCGTCAGTACTTCGATAAAATGTAAATTACTCGACACATCTTCAAGTTTATATGATTGGTCACCGTTGAAATGTAGCATACCATTTTGTAGGCGATTCACAAACCCTCTCATAGTACATGTCAATTTGTGCAAACTAATTGCCAATAGCCTGGTCATGCCAGTTTTTTTAAGGCTCCGAGCAAGTACGGGCTTCAGGTACCTTGGTACCTACACCACTAAGACAAAACAATTTTCTATATAGTCATGAAGAGCACTAAATAACAGACGATAGTTAAATGAGTACGAACCTGAATACATGAGCTACAATTTCCCTTGATCATCGCCCTGCTCAACTGCTTTCAAATGCTAATCCGTGCGCTTTTACTTCCTGTTTGATGTCTGTATGAAAGGAGTATAATTTAAATGAATTGCAGATAAAATGTTGTTGACGTACATACCAGATAAATAGTCCTTACTTCTAATGGTTCGTTGCACAGCAATGTTAAACGCCAGGTTTCTACGTACTGGCTCGTACTGACAGTACATACAAAACAAAACAATGGTACAGCACGGCATACGTCAGATTACGAGATGAGGTGAACGGTACTACTTCATTGATGGACTCGCTTAGCTTACCTCAACCATGTCTTCGCTCTTTGCAAAACGTGAATATGGTGACGTTGATTTGCCTAACACACCCGCATTTTGTCCACTGATGTGCGTACTAATTTCATATTTGTTATCTCTCTTTCGAGAAAGTTATTTTAGATAACTTTATGACTACTTTGTGACCAGTCTCGCACCAACTTGCTTTTTGTATGCACCGGTCATGACCGAAAAAATGATATTTGTCTAGATCCGTTTCCGTTGGACTAGCGTTGATTGGCCAATATTCTACGGTTGAAGTGGACTCAGATTCTTTCAGCATGCTGTCGCGGAAGGGCAGCAGTAGGGCGGCGTCCCAACGTGGCTCTAAGAGTGGGCGCTTAGCTCGGCGACGTGGCTCCAGTGCTGAAGCGGCCTTGCAGGCGGAAACGGCTCGACTGGGTGTCCCCAATGGTGTTCTGAAGCGCGGCTTCCTCGTGAAAAAGGGCCACTTAATGCCCACCCGTAAGGAGCGATACTTTGTGCTGGGACAGCACTCTCTGAGTTACTACAAACCTACAAAGAGCGGAGACGTAGAGCTTAAAGGCGTACTAGAACTCAAGGCTTCGGATATCATCGCACCCCTGTCGCACTCAGATGCGTGGCTGCGAATCCGCCAGAACGAAGGACCAGGAGGGAAGAACTACAAATTGGATCTGAAAGGTTGACGTTTCTATTCGTTACATGCATGTTAGATTTCTTGGTTGAATTAGAGTCATCGCTAATTGATGCTATGATCACAGCTTCAAGTTTGCAGGATCGACGAGAGTGGATTGAAGCGCTGCGCAAAGCTTGTCGGGTGTGGACTCTGCTAACTGTTTTTCGTTAGGGCATTGTCTTTTATTAACTGTGTTTTCTTTATACTATGGGTAGGGCGAGCTATTGCTGAGACAACGGGCAATTCAGAGTGATGTTCACTTGTTGCATGTACGTTCTAGTCGACGAGGACAGAATGCGAAAGCGATGGCAGAACTTCTTTCTTCCCCAATGTCTATAGACGATGCAAACACTCCTAGAGTCGATTTGCGTGCATCATTTCAGATTTTGCACGAAATGGTACTACTGAAGAAGCTCATGGATACGATAAAAATCTCTTGGGGGTCTCCTTCGCAGTGGTCAATGGAACAATATCAAGAGCTTGTTCAGGCCATTAGTCTTGCCCAAGAAAAGTCTGGGAGCTCTGACTTTGAACCCGAAAGCGTATTGGCGGAGGCTTTCAAGTTACGCTATCAATTTGAGGAAATCCCGGAGAATCAGAGAAAGCTTTCACGAGACGAAGACCCACTAGGTGCCTCGCGATCATCAACTGCAGAGCAGCTTAAACAAGCCGAACTGGACTCACCCGTTGCAACGCCTCGAATGTCTCCGCGTATACGTTGTCCCTCGTTTCACAGTTACTACTCAACATTTGAAGATTTAACGGGCAAAGATGCGGAGACACTTAAAGTGATAGCCAACGACAAACAAGATAACGTGCTGACACCACGCAGCGCGACACTGGCTAAATATGCCCACCTGTATCTGTTCGATGATACCCGCACAAAGCAGCCATGGAGCTTGAATCGGGGAGACAATGATGACCTTGCTGAGCAGAAGAGCGACACGGCTGTGCATGTCATGGTGGGAGATGTAACATCTACTTTGATTCGTCGTTTTGATGATGACCGTATTTACACGTATATCAACCACCATACCATGATTGTTATGAACCCGTACCGGTTGTTGCAGACTGCTAGGTTCACATCAATTTACGATGAACAAGTGGTGCTCACGTACGCAGATACCGCTAACGCTGAGTCATCACTGGCTCCGCACCCCTTTGCTATTGCAAAGCAAAGTCTGGTTCGCCTTTTTTTCGGTCGTAACCGTGCAATGGGTGGTACTTCTGTGGTATCTACAGCATCAAGTACACATATCACAAGCGGGGGGCTAGGTCAATCATTTTTTCTTTGTGGTGAAAGCGGAAGCGGTAAGACAGAACTCGCGAAGGACCTGCTGAAATACCTGGTACTTGTGGCGCAACCAACTCTTTCTCAAGACTCACTAGAGAACAGTCACATCCGCCAACCCAAAGTTAAATTGTTCACCAGCTCTACTAAAAGTACTATTCAAATGCGAACGGAGGAAGCACGAACGATCGCATTGCTCGAAGCTAAAGGAGTGGAGAAGTACGAAATTGTGCTGCTAGATTTACACCCAGAGCGCTGGGACGAAATGACATCAGTAAGTCGAAGTAAACGACTCCCCCAAGTGCATGTGGACGGACTATTTTTCGGATTTTACGACAAATTGGAGCATCTGGAGGATGAAGAGCAATTACGAATGTATTTCAAAAATCCGCGTGCAGCCAAGAAACTGAGCACAGTCTTGGACTCTAACATTATTCTAGAAGCGTTTGGTCATGCTACCACGTCGATGAACCTAAATTCGTCAAGATACGGGAAAGTAACATCTCTCCAGGTCTCTTTTGGACTTCATCCTTGGGAATTCCAGATTCTCGGGTGTCATATATCACCATTTTTGCTGGAGAAATCACGTATTACAAGCGATAGAACTCTGGAAGGAGGACATCTGAATGATATGAACTTTCACGTGCTCTACGCGATGGTGGCCGGTGTTAACGCGTTTCCTTTTATGCACTTGTTGGCAAAGGAATTGTGTCTCGATGGAATAGACTGCTCTATGTTTTATTTTCTCGGCCGTTGCGACCATAAACTTGCGGAACGCATTAGCAAAGAAGACACATGGAAAAAGGACGTCGAGAGATGGCAGCAAGTCATCGATGGTATGGACGAGCTGAATGTGTCTCCAGATCAGCAAAAAATAGTATTTAGAGTATTGAGCGCTGTGTTGTGGTTGGGAAATGTTGGACTTGATTACGACACTACATCGGGTAAGCTGCTAATGTCTTCTATGGGAGTGGCTAATGCCCCTCACAGGGTGGTAGAACTGTTGGGACTGGGATCAGTGGCGCAACTGGAAAAGATGCTGATGACAAAAACGGTGAGTTTGCAGTCTACGAACGAGACGTTCGAAGTAACCCTGGAAAAAGGTCAAGTGACCCATGTTCGTGATACACTCGCGCGCTTATTGTATCAGCTCGCATTCGAGTATGTCGTAACCGTCATGAATAAGGCCACAAAACTATCAGCGTATGGTATGAAGGACGAATCTTCGGTGGATTCCGATTCGCCACATCTTCCCGAAGAATCATTGCTGAATATTATTGATGTATTCGGCTTCGAAGACCTCACTCTCAACTCTCTCGATCAGCTATGTATCAACTATTTGAGCGAGAAACTTTGTGCCATTGAGGAACAAGTCATTCTAGCTGCGTACAGCAACCAAGTACCACCGTCAGCACGTCAAGCTGTTGAAAAAGATGTTCTTTTCATCTATGAACACCCTCTAGGAGTTTTTGCTTCGCTTGATGAGTTGACTATCCTTCACCAAAGTGAGAACGAGAACACGCAGCAGGAAAAAAAGAGAAACGAGCTGTTTGTGCGCAACATCTACGGGCGCAATCCCACTCGACTGCCAGATCCACCGCGCGTCTTACACAAGGGGAAGTGTCAATCTAGTGTTTCCCTGAATGCTCTACCATTTGTCATCCCACATACGCGCGGAAATGTTGTTTACGATGCAAACGACTTCGTAAAGAAAAATTCAGATTTCGTGTACTCAAATCTGCTAGCGGGTCTAAAGACATCTAGTTCTTCCCATTTTCAACAAATGGTAAAAGAAAGCAAAGAATTGGGTGGAGCTGCAAACAAGAACGACAACACGCTTGGTTTAGCAGTGTCTCGATTACCTGGAAGCAAAAGTTTTGTTGGACAATTTCGATCTCACGTTAATGCGCTAACAAACAAAGATGAGAACAACATGCCGTTCTACTTCCATTGTATTCGCCCCAACGACAAAAAACAACCTTCGGTTATTAGCAGTGACCTAGTTGAGCAACAGTGTCGCTCACAGCGTCTGATTCGGCAAGTGGAGATATGTCGGGACCCTTCGTTGTCATACTCGGCAATTGATATCTCGAAAGCTGTCGTTTTGGCGAGGTATGGATGTCTCTTGAGAGAATCTTACACTCTACACGAAGTGACTTCTGATGATGGACTTCTTTTGAAGTGGCTCGGTGATTTACTTGGTAACGACGATTCTACTACGAAGATAAGGGTTTCTGCTTCACTGCTGATTCAATTTCAGTCAATAAACCTCGTGGAAAAGCTGGAGATACTACTCGAGAACCGAGAAGCTGAAGCTGCTCTTAGAATACAATCACTATTTCTCATGATCATGTGGAGAAACCGGTATCTCTCCAAAAAACGGGAGCGAAGGGGGTTATCAAATGAACTCTTGGCTTGGTATGGTCTGGAAAAGAAAGACACTGTGAAAAAGTTGTTGGCAAAGTATAATGGCCGCGAGAATGAACTTCGCTCGAAACTTGAGCTAAAGAAAAAATCAAAACTTCAGGATGAAAGGACGATGCAACAGCTAGCGAGCGATATCCAGGCTCTTTGTCTAGGTATCCATGGAGGTCTCGATTCACAGGCCGTTAACGACATTTTGAACGATGACACAATGCGTGAAATGCTACAGCACAACGAGAAGATTGTGTTGGCGTTGCGAGATATGAGCTTGAACCCAGACATTCTGGAATCTCAACTGGCTGACTACGAGTTACGCGGATTCTACCAAAAGTTGATTGATTTCCTATGGTCGAAGAAAGAAGCTGGTGGCCAAACCAACACTTCCAGTCGCACGACCGATGATCAACCTCTGATTCCTCTGGATGATCGTGCCCTCGCTGCCTCATCAGACGAGAACCGTGCGTTGTGGATGCGACTTGTAGAAAGTGAAGAATGGGCAATACATCATGACGCGTTGGTGGAAGTTGGTGAGGATCCTGAGATGCTACTTTTTCATTCAGAGGACGATGATTTTCGAGCCACCTTAGAGCGATTTTTGGATGCATTGGTACTCGAGAAGCAACACGAAGAAGAACAGACAGTCGTGGCAACAATAACAAATTTGGTACAATCGTCGAGTTTGGATGAAGAAGAGGCGTTGGGAGTTCATAATTCTGCTGGTGTGGCTGACGGGGATGCCGAGATGCTCGAACTGCTTTTGAGCGTGCAGTTTAAACCATCATTGATGACCGCCATGAACCAAGATTCATACTTTGAGAAGGCGTTGCAGGACCCCGTTCTCATGACCAGTATGCATCAGGTATGATATGAGATTGTGTCAACAACAGTACAGCTCACGTTATACGTTGTGTACCAGCTCATGGCCAACCCGGAAGACTTTGCAATTTCTGCAACACTTCAGCGCCCAGCGGTTCGCGAATTTTTTCTGAGGCTGATCGCGCTTTCGTGTTAGTGAAATGAATATATCACGAAATGCATATTATATCAGGGTAAACTAACAAGTGTCTTGATGCAGTTGCGGTGCAGGAACAGAATGACGAGGGGTGAAACGCAACAGGAATCGCTCAAACTGTCCCTTAGCATCTACACAAATCAAAGCCACATCCAAAGCCTTCCATCGTTTGTGTCCATTTCATTCTTTTTGTTTGCTCTGCACCACCTCAACTTCTGTAATCAACATTGTCAACCTCTACGCTTACACGCAGACGTCTAGTAACGGAAGTAGAGACCGGTATCCTCGCGAGTCTCGTCCTTTTGCGGCAAACCAGTCTCGCCCACATCCCGCAGGATCTTGAAGCGCTCCGTGTCGGCCTCATACTCCTCAAAGCTCTTGGCGCACTCCTCAGCGTGTTGCTCAGCTAATTGCGTGTACTCGGCCGAGCACTGCTGCATGAACTGCATCTCCTCAGCAGTGAGGTCGCGGAGGTAGCGGGCAGGGACGCCCGACCACAGCTGGCCCGAAGGTACCTGCTTGCCAATGGTAACGATGGAGCCAGCAGTGACGATGGATTTGGCTCCGATCACGGCGCCGTCCAGCACCTGCGCGCCGGTACCAATGATGCAGTGGTCCTGGATGGTGCAGGCGTGCACGATGGCAGCAGGACCGACAGTCACGTTGTTGCCGATCTTAGTAGGGATGTCCTTGTGGATCTTAGCCACATGCACCACGGCCTGGTCCTGGATGTTTGTGTTCTCGCCGATCGTAATGTGGTTCACGTCGCCACGCACAGTGGCGTTGTACCAGATGGAGCTGCCCTTGCCCACCTTCACGTCGCCGATCACCGACGCGTTGGGCGCCACAAACACATCCTCCTCGAACTTGGGTGAGCGTCCCAGGTTCTTTACGGCGCGCGTCGACGGGTTCACTGCAAAGCCGACAACTGAAAAGTTAGAAATCCAATCCAGACCAGTCGCAAAGTCTCCTCAGTCGCTCAGTCGATCAACTTACAATGCTCCGTGTACGTGAACCTTCCCTCCAGCGAGACACCGACGCGGTCGATCGTCTGTCCTAGGGACCGGATGGCCTTGCCTGCCTGCTTCGCCCACATGCCTTTCGACTCCGCTCTAACTTGAGTTCCGCTGGTGCTGGCCTCCCGTTTGCGGCTACGGGGAGTCTTCGTCAAACAGCATTATATATGCTATTTGAGAGGTAGGGGAAGAGGAGCGTTTTATTGGCCGAAATTGGATATCGCAGCCATGGACATCACCAAAGACGAGGTGCTGCGCGACTTCGACTACTCTGTGCGCGTGAATCTGGCCAACAGCTCACTCTGTGGGGACCGACAGCGCTCCGTCGTGTTGAAGTTGCGTCTAGAAAAACCCGATGGGTCTGAGCGACAGGTACCTGCTTAGTCTTAGTGTTTACTCACGTCGCCAGCTCAAATCTTTGCTGTGCAGGTCGTATTGGAGTTGGATGACGAGCAACTCGCTCAGTTCCTCAAAGACTTTGGACGCATTCACCAAGAACTGCTGAAACACTCCCAGTAAAACCAAAGCACACGAAGGCGCCGATGTATATTCTCTACTTACTCCACCGTCCATCTGCTGATTGCACCAGTCTCTTCAGATACATGTCTTTCTTCACTCTACCCATTGCGTAGGCAATCAACTCACTTGTCGACACACCAGGCTGGTCAGCGCCTTCCGTCCTCCTATTCGTCTATAGCTTAGTCGTCCATGAAGAAGAAGTTGCCCGAACTCTTCTGTTCGACATCCTTCACAGAGTCGTACTTGTTGATACGCGGGCGGTAGTTCGTAGGGTCCCGTCGGAACGTGATTTCGAGCTGCTTCAGGAACGTGTTCATACCGGTCAGGAGGCTCTGAGGGGCGTGTGCCGTACACTCGATACCGGGCTTGCCATCGTAGACAACCACGCGGTCGGCAAGGTACGTGGCCATGATGAAATCGTGCTCCACGACGAATGCCGTCTTCTTGGCGTGGAGGATAAAACGCTTAATAACCTTAGCAGCCAAAATACGCTGTTCGGAATCCAGGTAGGCAGACGGCTCATCGATCAGGTAGATATCAGCAGGCTTACCCAGACACAAGATGATAGCGACACGCTGCAGTTCACCTCCAGACAGGTGGGGCACAGCCTGGTCAATAATGTTGTCGAGGGCCAGCGGCTTGGTCACATCAGTAGCGAACTGCGGGTGTACGATAGCCTCGCGGATGCGGCGGTGAAGCAACTCACGCACTGTGCCCTGGAACTTAGGAGCAATCTTCTGCGGCTTGTAACTGATCGTGGATGTGTCGTAACGCAGAGCGCAGTTCGACATGGCCTCATCGTCGCCAGCCTTCTCTGCAGCTTCCATCTCATCTGACTTGAGCAGACCAGCAAGCATACGAATGAATGTCGTCTTACCGGTACCGTTTTCACCAAGCATACAAATAATCTCCGAGTTCGTGAAATCACCAGCCTCGACGTGCAGCTTGAATGCTGTATCCTTTTTCTTTTTGTACATGGTTTTGGTCATTGACGGGTAGTTGAATGAGTTAGCATCACCCTCGCCCGTGCCAAATTCGTCGGCATTCTGCGAGACCTTAAACGTCAGCTCCTCTGTACGGAAACGCAGGTTCTCCGTAGGCACGAAACCAGCAAGGAAGATGTTGATACCTTCACGCACGCTGAAGGGCATAGTGACCACACCGTAGGCTGACGGGGTGCCGTAGAGCACACAGATAAAGTCGGACAGATAGTCCAACACACTCAGATCGTGCTCAACACAAATGACGTACGAGCGAGCGTTGTCGTCCACCATGGAGCGGATGACCAGAGCGGCCTTGAGACGCTGACGCACATCCAGATACGAGGACGGCTCATCAAACATGTAGATGTCAGCCTTCTGCACAGCAACCACAGCAATAGCGAAACGCTGCAGCTCACCACCCGATAGGTTCTCAATCTCACGGTCTTGCACGTGCGACAGATCCAGTTCGTTCAGGAAGTGGTCCAGCTTCTCCTGTTTCTCGCAACGAGCCGACAGAATACCGTGCACCGTGCCCTTGACAGCCTTGGGGATCTTGTCCACATATTGCGGCTTGGTGATGGCCTTGAGGTTGTCTTCAAGGATACGTGTGAAATAGTTCTGCAGTTCAGAGCCGCGAAAGTGCGTCAGAATCTCCTGCCACTCGGGCGGAGCGTCGAACTTGCCAAGGTTGGGCTTCAACTTGCCTGCCAGGATGCGAAGTGCCGTGGATTTGCCGATACCGTTCGTTCCAACGAGACCCAGCACCTGTCCCGGACGAGGCATGGGCAGACGGTGGAGCTTGAACGTGTTGGCGCCATAGCGATGCGTCGTGTTGCTCTCCAGGTCCTTAGGCAGGTTGATGATGTTGATGGCCTCGAACGGGCACTTCTTGACGCAGATACCGCAACCGATACAGAGCTGTTCCGAGATGAAGGCCACCTTGCTCTTGGGCGCCACCTCAATACAGAGCTTGCCCATGCGCACCACAGGGCACGACTTCTTGCACTCCTGACGACATTTCTTGGGCTTGCACTTGTCCGTGCTCACGATGGCGATACGCGTCAGCTTATCCGACATCTTGATCGCTGGGCTTCCGTTCCGTGGGTCCTGTCCGGTACTGAAAGCAGGCTGCTAGCTCCCCCTTTCGACCTCACACTTGGGTTTTGTATGCCTACTTGGCTGGCTCAGCCGTCGTGTAACGCCTAACCCGCTGAATTCCAGCTTAAGTGCGATTTGGAGTCAGGGACTGATGGTAGCGGTTGGCTGCCATGATGCTACAAGACACGACACCCAAGTCACTGCAATTCAATTCAAATGCTGCATTAGATCGTTAAGGTGATCAAAGACCTCGGAACGATAGAGTAAAATGAAGTTGTATGCATTGGAAATCACGACCCGCTCTGGGCATAACTTTACTGATCTAAGACCATGGAGGATGGTGCCTCGGTGGCTGCAGCCTTCTGCTTGGACGCCGACATATTGAGCTGCGCCTGGTCCTTGAGCGCCGCTGCGGCCGGCTCGATGAGCGTGATGTTCTGCTCCAGTTCGTGCAGGTCGCGTGCCTTCTCCTTGGCCTTGCTGTCCTTCATGCGGTTCTTGTAGAACGCTGCCTCGCGCTTCTCCTTGATCTGCGTCACACGCTCGATGGCGTGAATAGTAGCGCCCATGAGCTCGCGGTCGTACTTGACGGCACGGTGGCGCTGTTTGTCGAAGTCAAACGTCGTGTCCAGAGCCATTTCCTTGCCTGCAGCCTTTCGGAAGGCCTTGGTCCATTTCACCTTGCGCGGGTTGCGCTTGCGGTTGAAGTTTTTGTGGCACTTGGAGCGGCAGAAGCGGAAAATCTTGCTGTCATTGCGTACGAACGTGATGCCGTGGCCTGGATACACGGGGCTCGAGCAGAAGTAGCACGTGTGAATACGCATGGTCGCTGTGTGCTGCCGATTGCTGCTGCTCTGCTACTGCCAGAAGACAACCTGCTTCTGTCTCAACACTGCGGACAAACTCTGCTCACGATTGGATGGTTGGTGATGGCCAAAGGTTACGTTTGGTTACGATATGTGGTCTACATAGAGTAACCGATAGTACAGTGGATGTCGATTTGAATGCAATGTTGAAATGAAGGTAGAGGTTTAGTCACAGCATCTGGATAAATCTTTAGCTTATGTGAATATACGCGCACTCTCGTACGCGTTGACTACCATCGTCTTGAATGCACTTTCCTCTACGGGAAAATAGTCCACTGGCACGACAGCTACACCCGATATGCAGGCGCTAGGGTCGAAGGTTCATGAAGGACAGTCCGCCATGGCAAATAATCTACAACCATTATCATCACTGCTTCGCCAGCATCCACTCATTTCCGGACCCGTGAAGAAAGGAGGTCGCTGAGCGCCATTGGGCCCTTCGTTTCAGACTCGCGAAGGTCGTCTGCAGTCAGCACGTCTTGCTTCGCATGCGCAGCTGCCTCCTGTTCCGCGTTAGCGCGGTGCTGCTTGATTCGGTCAGACACTGCCGTGAGGTTCAGGTCTGTCACGTCGGACATGGTGCTATCCTCAAAGTTGGGTTGGCGCGCAGCACCAACGACTCGACCTGATCGTCGGCCTGAGTCCACCTCGTCCTCCATGATATCATTGAACATGATTTGACCGGGAGGGGCGCTAGTCTGGTCATACGGAGAAAGTTTTGGCGCGAGGGCCTTGGGTGTGCTGTCCAGACCCGTGTAATTGCCACGGCCGGTAGCAGGAGTCTCGATGGTGACGCTTTGGGGTGTAATATCTCCGGCATTAAAGCTGTCATTGTCCGCAAGAGCACCCTTGCGATCCATGCTCTGGCTGCACATTGGTCCAGCAAACTGGATCGGGCTACCGTTCTTCTTTTGGGGAGCAGCGTCGCTACGTCGTCGTCCACGGTTAAGAGCGCTGAGGTACGTGCTGCCGCGATTCTGACGTATTGTGGCCTCATGCATACTGAGCATTGCAAACTCTTCAGCCTCCTCGTCGCTCACGACCGCGACACCAACCCCTGAGTTCATTCCGGTGCTTGAGAAGCCAAACATGCCACGGCCCTTTTTGGAGTTGTTGCGTTTGTTAGAAGTGGTTTCGGGGTTGCGGTCGATCTTGGAGCGCAGTGTCACGAAGCCGATGACAGCAAGAGCCACGACGACAATTCCGCCGATGATGAGCACACACATGACTTGCGTCGAAATACCGGAGCTGCCAGAGTCTCCTGTTGACGCGGCGTACGGAGTAGCAGTTGTGTCTGGGACGGTGGCACCTGTCCGCGACAAAACCTGGACTTTGAGGAACACAGCATAGTCGTATCGCTTGGATGTGGGGGTGCTACTGGGAAGGATCAAGTGCGCCAATAATGTATAATTGCCCGGCTGGTTGAAAGACAACTCCGATGAGTCGAACGCCGCCAGTCCGTCCGTAAAGTTGAGCGGGATGTTGGTCGTATTCTCAGTCAACTGTGATCCCGTCGTCACAGGGTTGCAGTCTACTCCGTATGTGCATGTTCGCAGTCGCGAGGCCGTGATCTCGTAATACTTTTGTGAGATGCGGTCGAGGCCAGAGGACAGCCCGGTCACGCCAAATGAGTTAGTTTCGAGAGAACCATTAGCCGCCAAGCGCTCCGTGGCATTCCACGAGATGTCAACCGCGTCGTAAACGTACACATCGTCCGTGGGGAAGGCAATGGACAACTTTAGCGGGCAGCCGTCACCCTCTGCGCTCACGATACTCACCGAAGAACCGTCCACCGTGTTGGAGTAAATGGACGTGCCAACCTCCCAGCAGTATGTGGTGGCGCCATCCATCACGTAGGCAGTCGAGGAAGATGCCGCTGACGTCGCGGCAGTCACATTAACCAGCATCGAGGCCGCCACGATCGCGGGTAGCCAGACTGCTAAGCGTCGCCCGCATCTGTTAGCTGGTGTCGTTGTTCTGTCATCACCTCCAGTCCACCTGCACTCCATTGTTCTCTGATCCCTGTCACGCTCCTGCATGAGGTCGGAACACCGGTTCTGTGTATGACCCGATGATGTCCGATGCACTTCCTCCACACTGGAGATCAATTGTGGTCTGGTGGCCTATCTGCAAGGCTCCAGTCCCCGCTTTGCTTTTTGCTTGTCGCTCAATCGATAGGCCGGCAGTCTCCCCTACCAGAACTATGTACACCTCCGTTGCTCCGGCTTTAGGGCTCAGGGTATTCAGCTGCGCTCGTGATTGGTGGAACCCACAATAAAAAACAATTTTTCACAAACAAAAATCAGCGATTGGATGGAATCATTTCATAAGAACTGGGGTGCGTTGCCGAGTTACACATGATGATCGCCATCTGGTGGAAGCAGGACAACGCTGGGCAGTGCTATGTTTCTCTCGTCAGGATAATTGCTGGCCTCGGTCGAGTTGATCCGCCGAAAGTGCCACCCTCTTGTCTTTTTAGCTTAGCTACATTGCCAACTTGTCAACGTGTTAGCAACGGCGGCAACGTTAGTGCTCGTGCAGTGGAAGTTGCTCTTGTCCCATCAGCCCATGGAATCATTGCATCCTGGGATTACACGGAAGCTCGGACGCTAAAGTTTCGGGGCGGACGATGATGTCGCAGCCGATCACAAAAGGGGCGAGCTCCGATACATTTGACCTGCTGAAGGCTATCCTATTAGCCAGACCGCAAATCAAAGGCGTCAGTGGAGTGGATCGAAGCGAACCGTTCGCCGTAGCCAAAATGCACAGGCTTCGTGAAAATTGGCCCTCGCAATGCGAGCGCGTACGGTACATGTGCATAACACCGCATACCCCATCGTGGTATTGTATCACCGTGATGCAGAGTTGGCCTTCCTCAGCTACCTAACTACACCGCACTCATAATTGGCGGCAATTATGAGTGCAGAGCGAGATTTCGCAAGAGTATTGTAATAATACATGTACTGGTTTCAAAGCTCTGTAATGCTTACCATAACGTGGTGGCTAACACCGTATTAGTAATAAAGCTCGACAAATTTGAGGTTGCTACACTGTAGTATTCTACAGTGTATAAAGTAGGACCAACAATGTTTCCCTTACTACATAATGTAGTCTACATGTAAAAGGATGTGGGGGTAATCGATGTGGCAATGTGGTAACTATCACTGACTCTCAATGAGGAAATGCGGCAGTCGTCAATCTTTTTGCTCTGCGAACGTGGCATGGATGTATATATCTCGTGTCCAGCATCACAGACTAACATCTTTATATGCAATTACTTTTCGTAATTCCACATTTAAACTGAGAAATATGTCTGTCAATATGGTGAATAAAGTGAACGAATCTCAGCAGTTCCTAAAGCATGCTTTGAAATTATTTAGGCTGTGTTCATTTTACAGATACGAAATGTAATTATGATAAATCCAAAACTGTAGATAGGTGCTTCTTAATTCGTGTCCACGATCATACTTCCATCTAGTTGCATTTTGCCCAAGGTTTATCTCCTTCATGATAGAAACAGTGACTCAAACGGACGCAGCATGAGAGTTTTCCCTCTTCTCCGAAACTTGTGCCTGTCGAGTGGAATAAGTCGAACAAGGGTATCTTGGTGACATGCTGACGCTGTCTATTTAGTGCAAGGCAATTGCCAGAACATCATACTGATCGTGAACAGTGGCCTTTTGCACAGCTCAAAGAGATCGTTAATGAAGTTACTGTACGATGGTTTTTGCGGAGTAGATGTTGGTTCGTTTTATTTGGTATTTCTACCTCGATATACTCAAAGCAGTCTAGTGTTTGACGGAAGTGGATACTATCCATATTAGTTTCGACTCTCATCACGTGGTACTTCATTTACAAAACCCTCTATGTGGTGCCAACGCAAGTCTGTGTAGAAGAAAGGTTTTGTGAATTTTCAGTGTTTACACTCATCGTCATAATACTGCTGTCCGCCAAAAAACTTTAAAGAATAGCACCGAATCTCGCCTACGAGGCAAGAAGAGCAGCATCCGGCATAAGTTTTCAATTCGAACATGCATTTTTGGTTAGTCACGCTTCAAGTGACGTGCAACTCAACAAGTGCACATATATTGGTTTGTACTTGTCATCGCCACACGCTTTACCTGAGATTCCGCTTCATTAATGTGACGTTTGCTTGGTCTTGACAAAGGAACATACCCTACAGCTCAACGTCGCTATCTGCCCGCCGCTTCCGTTGTACTTCAGTGTCGACTGGACGGTATCCTGCACCGTAAGTCGCGTATCCGTCATGATCTCGGTAGTCCTGCGAGGCTGGGCGGGAACTACGCGACCCGTTGGAACCGTTCGTCCCATCCAGACTTCGAGCTGGGATACTGTTAGCAGGGGCACCCCACGATCCCGTAATTCGCGCGGTACCTGCATCCGACCCAGCCGTGTTGTCCTTCGGGCCAATCGAATATAGTTCTGATGCTGCATCGTAAGGTGGTGGAGGAGGATAACTGTAGTTGCTCATGTCAGCATTGTTGTTGCTCTGTCGACGCCATACTACGAATGCAACCACTAGGAGCGCCACAACAACCACCACTCCGCCCACAATGATTCCGATGATGGCTGCCTGTGAGATACCTCCGTCATCATTGGTTGTGGTCACCGCTGGTGCGTCCGTTGTTTCTTCTTCTTTGGCCTCCGTCACTGTAAGCTCAACGTACACAGCGTATGCGAATTGCTTCGACGAGTTGGTGTCAGGCATGATAATGTGTGCAAGCACAGAGTATTGCCCAGCTTTTCTGAATTCCACGGCATCCTCGAAGTCAGCAGCGTTGTCGGTAAGGTTGGCAATCTGGTTGGAGGTTTTGTCCTCGAGCTGCTCGCCGTCGTAGAACGGGTCGCATTTGGACAGATACACGCACGAATGCACATTCGAGTGCACGATCTGCGCTGTACGACCACTGCTATCCTGTCCATAGGCTAATTGCGTCATGTTGACGAGGTTCGCGCCGCTAAAGTCGGCGGCAACTGTCCACGTCACGTTCACGGGTGTATTCACCTCGACAGTCGTCGTGTCCAGCGAGACAGTCATGGCAACAGGGCACCCTAAGGTCCCCGAGAACTCTTCAGTACGGTCCAGTTCGCTCAGCTTGGCATTGGAAGCAGGTTCGTCGATATGCCAGCAGTATGTCGTCTTGCCATCATGTTCGTAGTCTGTAGCAGTGGATGTTCGTTAATGTCATTGGATAGAGGTGGTGGAAGACACGTACTTGTTCCTAGAGCGACCACAGCAGACAAGAGCGCTGGTAAAGCAGCAACAACCTGCACGAAGCGCGCCATCTTGACTCGGACGGAGAAGAACTGGTGGTAAACGAGGCCAGTTCTGGTCCACAGTCGAAAGGGACCCAAGAACCGGCAATAGGTACACTTTTGATTTGATTTCTGTATGCGACTCGCAACTGAGTCAACTTCAACTCCGCTCTGACTTCGCACCGTTTTAACTTCAGAGCGGATACAGTACTTCTGTAGAGGTGCTAATGTCTGTCTGGTTGTAAGCGTATCGTTATTCCATCTGTCGCGTTCGTAACTACGCTGCGTCTGCACGAAGAGCAGCGGCCGCCAGTCTCCATCCTGCCACGAGACCAAGAAGATGGCGGCGCGTATGAGCGAAATCGGCATGTCGGCCATGCGGGCCAGCGAGATTGGCATGCGTCACAGTGCTGCCAGTACGTCCTTGGATCTAATAACACATCCTCCCGCCACTGCCACATCGTGTGAATGACGTCTTTTAACTTGTGTCTCTTGCTGCCAGATCTGCAGATGATGGTCGGGACGGTGGCCAACAAGGCGCACGGCATCGCCACCATTATATCGCGCAATACCAGTCGTGGCCGCAAACCGCAGCCACTCAAGACCATTCCCACTTCCAAAGCAGAGGACGAGGACTCACCTCTGTCACAGCATGAAGAACTACCGGAACCGGAAGCTGAAGTGCCTGAAGCTGAGTCAAAGCCAGAGAAACTAGTCGAGAAGGACGAGCAGGAACAAGAACAGGAGAAGGAACTACTGCCGTTGTTCCCGTGGGAGATCCGCACTGAAGAAGGCAAAACGAGAGAGAACCTCACAGTGAAGGAGAAAATTCTAGAGCTCGCAATTTATCGACGGACGTTCGTGGAGCCTGCGGAGGGAGAGGAAGAGTATGTATTTGAGTATGCCACACTCAAGGACGTGGCGAGAGAATTGCTGCTCAGCAATCCAAACTTGCGCGAGAAGCGCGAGACGCTGGTGGAGGCTGTGCCTGTAGCTGTGGTATCCGAGGAAGTCTTCTGGCGCAATTTTTCCTACGATGCAACGCTGTTCGCGTGGCGGAAGGCATGCCATCGTATTTACCGGAGGTGGAGCAGACTCCCATGCCTTCTGGTCCCTTGGCTAGACTGAGGCGTGGACTATTTGGCAAGAAGAAGCGCTCATCTACCAACTCCAGTACTTCGCGGCGCGGCTTTTTGCCAGCTGGACGAGCTTCTTCTTCGGAGAGCACTAAGACATCGCCTAGCGAGGCTGATTTGAGTGATCTGGAGCTCGATGTGGATGGTGAAATTGAGAAGGAGCTGGTCAAGCGCCGCCCTTCTCGTGCTATCGAGCAGCACATGCACCCAGTGCCCCCGGCTCAGGATAATGATGCTGACGAAGTTAAGAAGCCGGAAAATACAGTCGCCAGCGTGCCCAAGACTAAAGAACCTGAAGATACTCCTGATGCCAACAGTCCAACCAAGGCCAAAGAACCTGATACCAACAGTCCAAGCAAGACCAAAGAACCTGAAGGGCATGATCCTATCCTCGTGTAGATTGGAAGAGGAACTGAATGTGTAGTCAACCGCTAGTACCCGTCGTTTGTGATGTCCTGAATAGCATGCTCCTATCCTCGTGTAGAGTGAAAGAGGAACTGAATGTGTAGTCAACCGCTAGTACGTCGTTTGTGATGTCATGTGATTAATACCTGGGGACATTTTCCATCCTCACGAAAGACGTCAATGTCGCCTTTCCGAGTACTAATGCTGGAGAATCAACCAGCTATCGCCTAGCAACCCGAGGGCACTAAACGACACTAAATCTTACGGTCATTGTCAACAGAATGCCAGATGTCGGTCTTGCACCAGGAAGTGAGGAGCACGGATGTTCTTGGACGCATTCTGGTCACGATTCAGTCATACCAAAACAGCCATTGTTTCGACAATGGGGTACACTGTAAATCTTGACGCGACGAACGACCTCGTCCTTGCACTTGTGTAAAGCGAACTGAGACGTCAGCTCTCGGTGGCAGTCTGCATGCAGGTTACTGGTGCGAAACCCTGGTATAGTGTTGACCATGCAGTAGTGCTTCAACTCCTTCTCCAACTTCTCGACCAGGCTGGTCGGTCTTCTTTTTGCGCTTGCACCTCATGGTAAACAGTCCTTAAGACCTCAGACTACAGTGTACACAGATATTGATATGTTAGACCTTGTGCTTGTTGGTATATGCAATGTCACAACTTCTGTCGGAGTAGGTCGTAGCTGGGAAATTCAAGAATGAAGAGATCGAAAGCCTTGTGCTTGTGCGTGGCTAGTTGTAGCTATCTCCTATCATCCTAAAGATTAGATGATGTTCCCTTAGATACTGGATGTTCGATCCTAGCGGTGTCATGGTCAGTCGGCAAAGACTACGATGAACGAGTTCGCAACTCAAGATGATTTAAAGTTGCCTTTAACGTCATGTGATTAAATAAAAGCGAGTTGCTGTAGTTCATGACGAAGACTAATCTGGACGTGGATGGAATTCACTGGGGCGCATTGAATAGGGAAAAATGACGTTTGCTCCAGCATCCACCTCAGTCCGAGTCGACATAGTTGGAATTAACACGGCCAGCTTCGTCCAACTGGAGCGTCGCTAGCCACTGCGCTGGCCTGGAGCAGTCCGCAGGAATCTGAACCTCAATCGCTGGACCTCCACCGTAGATGTTTTGGTAGTAATCCCAGCTCTTCTTGTTTATCATCCGGAAGTCCTTCTTGATGACAAGGCCGGTCTTAATCTGAAATGTGCCGTCCATGAGATCATCAGAAATTAGTGGCATGTTGTCCACTGTGCCAGGACTGTGAACTTCTTCACCCTTGTACTTCGAAACAAATAACAGCCAGGCACGGATCCAATCCGCGTTCACGGCGAACCACGTTTCACCTGGTCTGGGTTTCGTCTGATGGAAACTCTGAAGGTTACGCACTTCAGCGCGGATATCGTGCACCACCAAAGATTTGGAGCTGCGTCCGAACTCGTCCTCGTGGGTCACGAGCGTGTTGACCATGTTGGACACGCGACCGTCCGTCATGACAGTGTAGCTGGAGGGCACGCCGTAGCCATTGAAGCGCACCAAAAGTTTGCCGGGTTTGCGGCTGCTCACGCCTTCCAAAGCCTCTCGCCGCGTCATTTCGTCCGTCGGCATCAGGTGGAACTCTTGTTCATGCGGTGGTTGCTGCACACAACGCACAAATCAGTCGCATGGTCATTTCCTAATCAACTACCAACCTCTACTCACCATCTTGAGTTCCATAATATCTCGCAGCGACAACATCAACTGCCCCATGTCTTTCTTGACCATGCCGAACTTCTCAACGTGACGCACAGTGAACAACACCCCCACAACTCGATCGGTATCCACATCTCCAAAGTCCACGTCGAACTTCCACATGGGGTTAAGCGAGCTCTTGATCACTCTGGACTTGAAGGGTTTCGTGGCTATTCCATGCTGGTAACCTCCTGCAGGCAGCGACGACATACTGTTCCTGTGGCTACGTGGCGGCGCCTTAAGGTCGTTGCCCATGTCCCAGCCGGCGCTGCGCTGGAACTGATGTGACCCGTCGTCGTGCATGAGCGAGACCTCCACCATGGGGTTGCTAGTGATGCCTTTGTGCATGGCCCGCAGCTCCAACGCGGACACCACGCGCAGGGACACGATGCAGGGCCCCGCCATGGCGTCCAGTGCGGCCGAGCCAGGCACCAGCAGCGGCTGATCGTTGCGCGGGGTCAGCTCCATGGCCCCAAAGCGGTCGGACGCCGTCGTGGACATCATGGCGCTGCTCTAGGCGCTCGCACAGTGAGAGAAGTACTGGGTCGGACCACAAGACGAGAACTCGAGCACACACCGCGACAGCGCGTTAGTGGCGATGAAGTGACAGCGACTATGAACAGAGAAGGCAGTCCGACTCTATCGCATCGAGACGCTTCCAAACGCTCATGCAGAAATAGAGAGGATCAGAATTCGCAGTGTGTTCACATACAAATGTCTATATACAAGATTTATGTCGTCATTCAACACTCCGTTCTATGTGTTTTCAGATTTGTACCTAGCCAAAAGCGGGTTCACTTGGTTTTTGAATGGCGTGGGTTCGCCTGTTGCTGGAAACCAGGCGTCTGTCACAGACTCTGTGAGCCGCAGCCTCTTCCACACCTTGGTCTTGCGCTCGCTGGCGTGCTGTGTCTCGAGTCGACGATGCACCAAGACACAAATATCACTACGGAGATTAAACTGGCCTCAAGATAAGAAGATATCGTAACGAGGCTCATTGGATTGACGCCGACGTCACTATCGTCTCATCGTCACAATAATATGTCGCCTGGCACTAAAAATAGTCGCGCAATTAGGGTAGGGTATGCCCGATCTTCAAGAGACACATGGATCTTCAGTCGATCAAGATGCGGCCTGGCCGAGTGCCCAGCGCGATGCAGCGCGTGGCATCCCCTTCGTCTCCCATGCGCCCGTCATCGGCCTCGTCCACTTCATCGGCCTCGCCGCGCGGCCGGAGACCCATGACCACTACGACTGATGAGATGCTGTTTGCGCAGCCTACGAGCATCCACTTTGGCGGCTTCGAGCTCGATCGGTCAGTCCAGCAACGCGTCCGAGTGCACAACAACAGCGCCAAAGCGGTGCGACTGCGGTACACGTTTCCGACAGGAAAGAAGGGGTTTCGAGCGACGTTCGCCAGCACAGATCGCCCGTCGTTCGTGTCTGCGGGACTTTGTGAGGAGATTATTGTGTCCTTCACGCCGCCTGCAGGTTTCCAATACTACTACGACTGCATCCAAGTGCAGTGCGAGGAAGTGGCTTACGGATCAAGTACCAACGTGGCTCGTAGTGGTGCCACTCTCATTCCGTTACACGCATATCCAATGGTGAACGAAGTATCTTTCCCAACGCGAATGGACTTTGGCGTCGTGCCGCGCAATTCCTGTGCCCGTAAATGCGTGGACATCACATGTTCTGTTCCGGTGGAGTTCGAGTACGAGTTACGGGTCACCAAGCCACATCCAGCATTTACAGTGTTTCCGCTTTCAGGTACAATTCCACCCAGAGGCGTGGCTCGTATTGAGCTGGAGTTTCGACCACTGCTGTATGCAACGGCAAGTGCCGAGCTGGAATTGCACGTCTCTCAGCTGGGCTTCGTTCCTCGTGTCTGTACCCTCGCGGGGTCATCCTCCAGCACGGCCACCGACGTAGCTTTGGCTGTAGACGTTACACAGCAGAAGTCTCGTTCGTTGGCGTCTCCTACATCCGAAGCAAACCCACGAAATAGATCTGAGGCTCAAGCAAAAAGTAGCAAGACCAGCACACCTAGAAAAGAGACGAAATCACAAAGTAAGAAATCTGTGCAAGAAGAGCGCCAGTTAAGCGACGTTGAGGGAGATGAAATGGAGATGGAGAAGGTGCGAGGCATTGAAATCCCGCGCAACTTAAATTCCGTCACTAGTGTGACTTTTGTGCTGAACCAAGAGCCGGGAAAGCTTAAGCCCAAAGACTTGAAGAAGGCTATCGCAGCAAACCGTTCGCTACAGCAGCAACAACGAGAGGAGCAGGCTAAACTGAGTATGGGTGATGTTTCGGGTGACGAAGACGCTGCAGTATTAAGCTTTCAAGTTCTTATGCAAGAAGAGGAGAGATTTTTGGAGAGAGTGCGCGTCAGCAAGCAGGTCAAGGACATGTTTTTTCAACAAGAGTTAAGGGAGGTCGCAGAGGCCGAGAAGACACTCGAGTTTCAAAGCCACAAAGTGCATCTTGGCCAGCGACTGCTATCACGGGAGCAAATAACTCAAATTATTAAGCTTCGTGACTTCAACAGTAAGGCGTTGGCTTATCAACAGCGAGAGCAACTGCGCACAATGTTTATCAATGTGCACTACGAGTCGCAGCTCGTTTCCGATTATCAGCACGAACACAGCGATGAAAATCAGGGTCTCTCACTTGGTGAGCTCAAAACAGCAGTACTCCCAGCACACTTTGTGCCGGCTTACTCGCCGGACTACAAGCCGTACAAGAATGATCTGTGGACGCGACGCCAACGTGTGCTCCGTCGTCTAGTTCGTGCCGTATCCAAGTGTATTCTTCGCCTTCGAGTCCAGAAACGACTCGATCGCATCCATGTTTGGCTTGGTGAGACGAAAACGAGAGCACAGGTCCGCGAAAAGGTTGCTTTGGACTGGCAGTCGAGCGTTCAAGGTGGCGGTGGTCATGGTACCAATCCTATCAATGCTGCGCAGAGCACGAAACAAGAAAATACAGACTCGACATCAAACAGTGAAGAATGCCGGGTTTTCCTGTCTAGCTTTCCTATTGTCGAAGAGAGCACTGCGCAAAAGCATCGCGAAAGTATCGATATTCCAGTTGATTGGGAGCTCAAGTTCAACTCTTTCACGTTCATGGAACTCAAGCCTCGCGATGAAGCACTTTTGCTAGGTCACGAACCTTTGTCTCTGCCAGCACTTCCAACATACGTGCCTCTGGAGCAAAATCGTACGCTACGTCAAGGTGCAGAGGACGAGTGTGGTGTAGTTACTTCGCTACTACTCCGTTCGACTTGTGCTACTCCGCAATCTCTTGCTGTTAGCGTACCATCACTGCTAGAAATGATGCCGCTGGATGCATTCCTACGCCCACAGGCTAGTGTGCGACCCCTTGTGGATATACAAGGGCCCCGCGAGACTGAACCAAGCTACGCACTGCGACCTCGTTGCGTATTCCGTACGCCTCCAACACACTTTTCGGCTTGGCAAGGTTCGCAACTCGGCTTGCAATCGGTCATGGGGTCACATGATGGAGCAAGCCTCTATTTGTCCGACGTATTTATTTGTTCAGCAGATAGAAAGCAAGTGGAGTCAATATTTTCATCTCCGACTGCGTCTTCAAACAGTGAAAATGATCAATCGCTCATTGAAGACGTGTGGAGTGTCTCCACCACCACGATTCCTCCGCTAGCAGGAAGTGCTGAAGATGTTCCTAGTCTTTCAGATAGCGAGAGCGACGATGATGTTGAAAATGGGGAAGGGTCAAGTTCTGGTACTCGCCAAGTATCATGGAATTGTGCCTGTGAACTGTTTGAAGAACCTGTGGGTGGCCAAGGAGAAGATCAATCTCACGACATCTACGAGAATGGCGAGTTGTTAGGACGCGAAAAGGGTGTTTTCTGCTTTGAGCGGTATCGACATCTAATTCGGCAGGAGCGTGCATATAATATTCATCGGCAAGAATTGCTGGAGCGACTTCCCAAGGTACGACGGAGCCTGAATAATAGTCTCGTTAACATCTTACTTTTCTTCGTGGTACGTGATGTAGTTACTGGACAGCGTTGCAGCACAGATTGAGAATCCAGACTACGCACTGGTGGTAGAAGGTCATGGCACAGAACGACCGCTTCACCATTCTTAACTTACAAAAGCACTAAACGTAAGAACCTTGAAATGTGTTTGTCCAAACGCTGTACCGTGCTGGTAAGCTTAGACAACTAAGTTGAAGGTCAATTGCTGCTATACACGTCACTAAGCGTTCATTTCAGTCCCTTCACTACTTTGTGGCACTTAGTACACCTCCAACACGTATCGACCTTCCTCACGCATACGTTCGATCGTCGCATTAGCCTGACGACGATCCAAACCACCCACCTGTGTGAACGAGCTCACCAGGGCCTCACGCACGTCCGCCACCGGCCACGTCGGGCCGCACAGATAAAAGTGGCCGTTTTGGCGCAGCAACAAGTCCGCCAAAATCTCCTTGTCCTCCGCGATCTTGTCCTGGATGTACACCTTGTGCTCCTGGTCACGCGAGAACGCACAACGCAAGTACGTCACCAGACCATCCGCCTCGTACGCGTCCAACTCGTCGCCATACAGGTACTCCTTAGCCTTGTGGCGACTACCGAAGTACAGCGCCACAGGACCCACCTTCACACCCTGCGAACGCAGGAATGCGCGCTCCTGAATGAAAGCACGGAACGGAGCCATGCCCGTACCCAGACCCGCCATCACGATGGGGTCCTCCGGGTTCGCCGGCAGCTTCATCACCGACGAGCACACCGACACCGATAGTTTCTGGCCCACCTTGACGCCCGACAGGAAACGTGTAGCCTGACCAATGCGATATTTGCCACTTGGGGTAGTCCAGTCGTGCACCACAATCAGTAAGTGCACACTCGTTGGGTTCATCTTCATGCTCGAAGCAATGGAGTAGTGACGCGGTTTGATGCGTGGCACCAGCGTCAGCAAGTCAGTCAGGGTCGGACGAGCCGATGGGAACTCCTCTAGCAGCTCTGCGAACGTCACAGTCTCATCCACACGACGCTTGTACTCATCCTTACCATCAGCGTCTAGTAAAGCCGTCAAGGTTGTCTTCTCCTTCTCGTCCGTGGCGCGCTCCAACAAAGCCTGGTAGAACTTCTTCGACGGACGGCCAAAGATGTCCAGCACGTGCGAGAAAAGCTGGAAATACGTCAAAGTCTCCTCGCTTGGACCCGACGCAACCTCACCCTTCTTCTTCTTGTGAGCCACAGGCAATGCCACCAGCGCCTCCGGATCCACGTTGTACGTCTGCAAAAACCTCACCACCTCCTTCTCGTCGTTGTGTGCGAACACAGCCAGAGCCTCACCAATGCGGTACTTGATCGCCGTGTTCGTCGTGTCCATCTCAATGTGGAACACGTTGCGCGAGTAGTCCTCGGGTGTCAGTCGCTCCCACTTCGTCACGGTCACCAGATCCGTCACGTGGTCACGAACGCCGTGGCGAGTCTCGAACGCATTCGGGAACATCAACTGCCATGCCGTCTTGGTCTCACGTGACACCTCTGCGTACGAGCGGCGCTTGCCACCATTCTTTGAGGCAGTCGTGGCCGCCTCGGCGCTGTCAGCGAACGGAACCTTGCTCGTCGCCACGTTCGAGAATGCAGTCAACGGCTTAGCAGCAGCCTCTTCGTCGACATCAGTAGCACTGAGCCAGTCGTTCGACGGGTATGTAAGCGTCAACACGTCGCCCCACACAGCCGATACGAACGACCGCAGAATCGCGTGCTTCTCCTCGGGGAACTGAGCTTCCAGGAGAGCCAGCACCACGTTCTCGTCGTACAGACCCGATGCCTTCAAGAATGCTGTCTGAAGGCCCACAGCAGCAACAGCATCATCCTCGACGCGCGACGCCAGCTCGTTGGCGTCCACCACCAAGAGCTGAATATCGCGAGAAGCCACCTGCTGCTTGAACGCCGCGCGCTCGTCCACGTCGTCCGACGTCTTCCAACTGGCAAGAACCAGCAGCTTGCCGCCCTGTTTCACACTACGAGCCACGTCGTAGTGAGCTAGTAGCTCCGAGCGCGTGACCACCACCACATCAGCCTGCTCAACAGGCTCCAAAGTTGCAGACCCGTTACCTCCGCCCAGAGCCACTCGAACCTCCAAAGTAGATACGGGACGTTGAGCAGCCTCCTCGCCAGCACTGTGAGTCACCACAGCGTTCACACGTGTGGCTGGGTTCTTGTTCAGCAGGTCCAGCGTCGACTCGAACAGCTTATTCGTCTCAGTACCAGCACGTGCAACGTCAGCTTCCACATCATCAAAGCCGTAGAACAGGAACTGTTTTGTAAAGGCCGCGGATCCCTCGAGCTCCAGAGACTCGCCAAACACTACGTCGAATTTCGTAGCCTGGCTGCTCTCAGATGCAGCGTTCACTAAAGCAGCGTCGTATAGCTCTTCGCTCTTGGCCACAACGAACGCGCGGCGAGATGAAGCTGTAGCCAAATGGCGAAGCACTGCACGGCCCATGCCCACTGAGAACGTGGAGTTGCGGAATACACCACCATACACACCCGTCACCACTACCGGTGCAGTTTCCACGGACGGCTGCCAGAACGAAGACTGAAAGAACACCTGCAGGTTCTGCGTGAGCAGACCACGTTGGAATGTTAGTGCGCTAGGCGCCACGTTCTCCAGTGCAACCACACGCTTCACTGTCGCCGGTAGCGCCTGTGCGAACAGCTTGTGCGACCACGGCAGCAGCAAACGGACCTGTACCACTCCGACCTTGGCGCCCAGCATTTGCTCGTACGCGGCAGCTTGTTTCAGTGCAACAGCGGCCTCACCGAGCACTACCACGACGTACTCTGCATCATCAGATCCAAAGTACTCGTACACGCGGTACTGACGCTGCAGCACATGGAACAAGTCGTCCATGACGCTCTGCACCTGCTCCACCACGTCTCCAGTCTGCACCGTTGACTGCAGCGTCGCGAGAGTCTCAAGTGATTCGTCTGTCAACGTCTCTACCTTGGCAAGCTCGCGCGCCACACGCGCACCGTCGTAGAAGTGAACTAGCAGTTTGTGCAGCCGTTGAGCAGCCACATGAGCTACGACGGCCAAGTCGTGGCACTCCTGGGGTGAGGCCGAGTTCAACAGTAGCGCACCCGAGTGCTGCAGCGCGTACAACGGCTCGTATGAGCTGGCGACGGCCATGTCACGGCGGATGGCCTCGCACGCCACGTGGAACACGGCCGGCGCTGCTGTTGCGGCACTCTGTGCCAACTGGAAGAGACTGGGTAGGAACAAAGGCAGCGTCTGCGACGGGATCAGAGCCGCCGACGACGCGCCCACAGCCAGCGCGCCGCGTACGGCATCAGCGGCTCCTGGACGAATCTCGAGCGTCACGACGCGTGCACGGGCGTTGCGCTTGGTCTCCTGCGTCTGCGCGCTATCGAAAGTGGCCAACAGCGGGTATTCGAACACGTTGGCACTGATGTGACCGGCGACGTGCAGCACGGCATCGCTGCCAGAGCAGAAACGGTCTGTACGCGGGAACACGCGGCTAGTGATGTCCGCGTGGCCGGCGCGCAGCTTGAACGGCGGCGTAACCACCAGCGACGCCGTGGACGTGTCGCTGGCGTTCTCGTCCAGCACATCCACGGCCAGTGCAGCCTTGAGCACGGCGCTGCTGGCCGACGTAGTCACGAAGCCGTCCTCGACCTGGAAGCTGGCGACGGTCGACATATTGCTGACTCGAGTGCCTTCAACGCCGTCGAATGGATTGTGGCCGTGGTGATCATTATCGCGCCGTTTGCGCAGAGAGCGAACGCTGCGGAGATGCAGACGCTCGCGCTCTGGCCGATTTGATTCGGAGACGTGCGAGCCAATAAACATTGCAGAGACCGGCGTGTCAGGTTTGACATGGGATAGACTCCAGCTGTTGTAAGCATGACGATTACGCTGGTGTACTGGTGAAAATGGCTCGCAAGCGACTGGACGCGGCGACGCATGGTCACTGCGGAGCCCACGAGCACACGCCGCCCCTGAGGGTGATATTCACGACATTAGAATGCCGACCAGTGGCTCAGCACGGTACATATCCGCCGTGATCAGACAGTATATGATGTTGCCATACATATCCGCCACGATGAGACCGTATATGATGCTGCCATGCGCACTTTACCACACGCAACATTGTCTTGACAGCAGCAATCTGGAAGTGAGTGCTGTCTAGCAGTATGATTTCTAATGTGGTATCAACTAATCTGATGCCTTCATCTTTCAATCGAGTATCATGGTAGCAAAGTCGAAATGACGAATGCGTTTCATTGTTCTCTTCACTATGCGATTTCTCTGACGCGACTCAGCTCCATCGACACACGTAGCAACGAAAGCTGGTAGTGCTTTCGTGAGTCACTGGCGCCTCTTGAATACAACCTGCCTTCAGCAACTCTCGACGCACTGAACTCTTGCTCCGACTTCTTGCAGGGTTTTCTATTTCCTCCACCGAAGCGGCACAATGTTCAGGAAACAAGTCCTTGGAAAAATGTGAGGAGTGCTCTGCCTTTAGGTCACACTCTCAACGTAGCACAGCGTTTTAGCGCAGTTCATTCCCCAAACAGCGCAGTACCATTCAAGGCAATGAGATGGACGCCGGTAACAGCGACGACAATGGCTCTAGTTTACGCTGCGATAATTGTCGCCTCTAGTCCCCCAAACACGCAGAGTGATCTGGGGTCTGTCGCTGTGGATCTCCCGTTAAGCGTTCCTGGACAAGTGCACATCGGCACGTACAAGCACGCGAGCAATGGCTTGTACGTTCGAGATCTACCGTGGGTAAACGTTTACTTTTCGTTACAAGCCTTGGCATCGAACGACGCAACAGAGTCCGTCATGAAGTGGCATTTCCGCGGCTACGAGTGCAGTCCAAACAACGAGGAAGAAAAGCGCGAATGCTCCGAGTTTACCTCGGCTAAACTGGAAAGTAATCGTGACCAAATGCAGCTCCCCAGTGACCATATACCTCATGTCATTTCACGTCAGAGCCCATTGACAGATGAAGAGCGTCGACTACAATTTGAAACCCCTACCAACGTGGCACCACCGACATTCACCACACAGACTGTGTACTACAGTTGCGCGTATTCCGGTGGTGGAAGTCAATGGTGTTGCGCACAGTCGAATCAAGGATCGGGTGGACCATACTGCTGGAATTTATCGAAATGTACGGAGGAATACTCGGCATGGAACAGGCAAAATATTATTTGTTGCTCGGCTAGTGCAGGGGATTGTGCTCTCACGTATCAACCGGTAATGCCCACTACAGCACCAGCAACTCCAGCACCGACGACGACAACGACGGCACCACCAGCGACAGAAGACCCATTCGGCGATATCCCGATACTTGCTGACCCAACACCTCCTGCTACTTCTGCACCAACTACGCAGGCACCGACAACACCCACACCTACCACTGCGACTCCAGGTACGTCCACACAGAAAGAGACTAACAGGATGACGTTGGTGACAGTCTATTCCTAACATTTCCGCACCAGATACTCAGGCACCGACAACTCCAACACCTACTACAGCGACCCCAGGTACGTGCACAGCAAAGAGTAACTTCCCAACTCTTACTGACATCACACCACTATTTGAAACTAACTACCAGCTCCGAGGACTCCCACGCCAACCACTGAGGCTCCAGGTAGACCTCTCGTATTGTGACAAGGCTGGTTTGTCGATTGTTATTGACAACTCTTTCACAACAGTAACACAGGCACCGACAACTTCTCCACCTGCTACAGCGACACCTGCAACCTCAGCACCAGCGACAGAAGACCCATTCAATGATGTCCCGATTCTTGCTGACACCCCACCTCCTGCCACATCGACTCCAGCGACACAACCCCCGATAACTCCTCCACCAACAACTCCCCCGCCTACAACGGCAACACCGGGTAAGTCCACACCACACTGAGCAATAAACCAACTTTTACTGACAACTCAATTCCTACCATTTCCGCAACAGCTACACAGGCGCCGACAACTCCACCACCAACAACTCCCACACCTACCACGGCAACACCGGGTAAGTCCACACCACACTGAGCAATAAACCAACTTTTACTGACAACTCAATTCCTACCATGTCCGCAACAGCTACACAGGCGCCGACAACTCCACCACCAACAACTCCCACACCTACCACGGCGATACCCGCGTCTTCACCGCCAGCGACAGAAGACCCATTCAGCGACGTCCCCATTCTGGCGGACAGTCCGACTCCTGCCACTTCCGAATCACCTACACAAGGACCAGCAACAACCACGCCTGACACGGTGACTCCAGGTACGTCCAACCAGCGATAAAATCAATATGCGATTGTTGTTGACACCACTATTTCATAACAGCTACGCAGGAACCGGCAACTTCTACCCCCGTCACTGCAACTCCAGGTACGGTCACAAGCACGTGAGAAGACTCGACTGGCCAATGTTCACCCCATTCAATTTTCCACAACAGACACGCAGGCGCCGACAACTCCACCACCAACAACTCCCACACCTACCACGGCGATACCCGCGTCTTCACCGCCAGCGACAGAAGACCCATTCAGCGACGTCCCCATTCTGGCGGACAGTCCGACTCCTGCCACTTCCGAATCACCTACAGAAGGACCAGCAACAACCACGCCTGACACGGTGACTCCAGGTACGTCCAACCAGCGATAAATCAATATGCGATTGTTGTTGACACCATTATTTCATAACAGCTACGCAGGAACCGGCAACTTCTACCCCCGTCACTGCAACTCCAGGTACGGTCACAAGCACGTGAGAAGACTCGACTGGCCAATGTTCACCCCATTCAATTTTCCACAACAGACACGCAGGCGCCGACAACTTCCACGCCTGCCACGGCGACACCCGCGTCTTCACCGCCAGCGACAGAAGACCCATTCAGCGACGTCCCCATTCTGGCGGACAGTCCGACTCCTGCCACTTCCGAATCACCTACACAAGGACCAGCAACAACCACGCCTGACACGGTGACTCCAGGTACGTCCAACCAGCGATAAATCAATTTGCGATTGTTGTTGACACCACTATTTCATAACAGCTACGCAGGAACCGGCAACTTCTACCCCCGTCACTGCAACTCCAGGTACGGTCACAAGCACGTGAGAAGACTCGACTGGCCAATGTTCACCCCATTCAATTTTCCACAACAGACACGCAGGCGCCGACAACTTCCACGCCTGCCACGGCGACACCCGCGTCTTCACCGCCAGCGACAGAAGACCCATTCAGCGACGTCCCCATTCTGGCGGACAGTCCGACTCCTGCCACTTCCGAATCACCTACAGAAGGACCAGCAACAACCACGCCTGACACGGTGACTCCAGGTACGTCCAACCAGCGATAAATCAATATGCGATTGTTGTTGACACCATTATTTCATAACAGCTACGCAGGAACCGGCAACTTCTACCCCCGTCACTGCAACTCCAGGTACGGTCACAAGCACGTGAGAAGACTCGACTGGCCAATGTTCACCCCATTCAATTTTCCACAACAGACACGCAGGCGCCGACAACTTCCACGCCTGCCACGGCGACACCCGCGTCTTCACCGCCAGCGACAGAAGACCCATTCAGCGACGTCCCCATTCTGGCGGACAGTCCAACTCCTGCCACTTCCGAATCACCTACACAAGGACCAGCAACAACCACGCCTGACACGGTGACTCCAGGTACGTCCAACCAGCGATAAATCAATTTGCGATTGTTGTTGACACCACTATTTCATAACAGCTACGCAGGAACCGGCAACTTCTACCCCCGTCACTGCAACTCCAGGTACGGTCACAAGCACGTGAGAAGACTCGACTGGCCAATGTTCACCCCATTCAATTTTCCACAACAGACACGCAGGCGCCGACAACTTCCACGCCTGCCACGGCGACACCCGCGTCTTCACCGCCAGCGACAGAAGACCCATTCAGCGACGTCCCCATTCTGGCGGACAGTCCGACTCCTGCCACTTCCGAATCACCTACACAAGGACCAGCAACAACCACGCCTGACACGGTGACTCCAGGTACGTCCAACCAGCGATAAATCAATTTGCGATTGTTGTTGACACCATTATTTCATAACAGCTACGCAGGAACCGGCAACTTCTACCCCCGTCACTGCAACTCCAGGTACGGTCACAAGCACGTGAGAAGACTCGACTGGCCAATGTTCACCCCATTCAATTTTCCACAACAGACACGCAGGCGCCGACAACTTCCACGCCTGCCACGGCGACACCCGCGTCTTCACCGCCAGCGACAGAAGACCCATTCAGCGACGTCCCCATTCTGGCGGACAGTCCGACTCCTGCCACTTCCGAATCACCTACAGAAGGACCAGCAACAACCACGCCTGACACGGTGACTCCAGGTACGTCCAACCAGCGATAAATCAATATGCGATTGTTGTTGACACCACTATTTCATAACAGCTACGCAGGAACCGGCAACTTCTACCCCCGTCACTGCAACTCCAGGTACGGTCACAAGCACGTGAGAAGACTCGACTGGCCAATGTTCACCCCATTCAATTTTCCACAACAGACACGCAGGCGCCGACAACTTCCACGCCTGCCACGGCGACACCCGCGTCTTCACCGCCAGCGACAGAAGACCCATTCAGCGACGTCCCCATTCTGGCGGACAGTCCGACTCCTGCCACTTCCGAATCACCTACACAAGGACCAGCAACAACCACGCCTGACACGGTGACTCCAGGTACGTCCAACCAGCGATAAATCAATTTGCGATTGTTGTTGACACCATTATTTCATAACAGCTACGCAGGAACCGGCAACTTCTACCCCCGTCACTGCAACTCCAGGTACGGTCACAAGCACGTGAGAAGACTCGACTGGCCAATGTTCACCCCATTCAATTTTCCACAACAGACACGCAGGCGCCGACAACTTCCACGCCTGCCACGGCGACACCCGCGTCTTCACCGCCAGCGACAGAAGACCCATTCAGCGACGTCCCCATTCTGGCGGACAGTCCGACTCCTGCCACTTCCGAATCACCTACAGAAGGACCAGCAACAACCACGCCTGACACGGTGACTCCAGGTACGTCCAACCAGCGATAAATCAATATGCGATTGTTGTTGACACCATTATTTCATAACAGCTACGCAGGAACCGGCAACTTCTACCCCCGTCACTGCAACTCCAGGTACGGTCACAAGCACGTGAGAAGACTCGACTGGCCAATGTTCACCCCATTCAATTTTCCACAACAGACACGCAGGCGCCGACAACTTCCACGCCTGCCACGGCGACACCCGCGTCTTCACCGCCAGCGACAGAAGACCCATTCAGCGACGTCCCCATTCTGGCGGACAGTCCGACTCCTGCCACTTCCGAATCACCTACACAAGGACCAGCAACAACCACGCCTGACACGGTGACTCCAGGTACGTCCAACCAGCGATAAAATCAATATGCGATTGTTGTTGACACCACTATTTCATAACAGCTACGCAGGAACCGGCAACTTCTACCCCCGTCACTGCAACTCCAGGTACGGTCACAAGCACGTGAGAAGACTCGACTGGCCAATGTTCACCCCATTCAATTTTCCACAACAGACACGCAGGCGCCGACAACTTCCACGCCTGCCACGGCGACACCCGCGTCTTCACCGCCAGCGACAGAAGACCCATTCAGCGACGTCCCCATTCTGGCGGACAGTCCAACTCCTGCCACTTCCGAATCACCTACACAAGGACCAGCAACAACCACGCCTGACACGGTGACTCCAGGTACGTCCAACTAGCGATAAAATCAATATGCGATTGTTGTTGACACCACTATTTCATAACAGCTACGCAGGAACCGGCAACTTCTACCCCCGTCACTGCAACTCCAGGTACGGTCACAAGCACGTGAGAAGACTCGACTGGCCAATGTTCACCCCATTCAATTTTCCACAACAGACACGCAGGCGCCGACAACTTCCACGCCTGCCACGGCGACACCCGCGTCTTCACCGCCAGCGACAGAAGACCCATTCAGCGACGTCCCCATTCTGGCGGACAGTCCGACTCCTGCCACTTCCGAATCACCTACACAAGGACCAGCAACAACCACGCCTGACACGGTGACTCCAGGTACGTCCAACCAGCGATAAAATCAATATGCGATTGTTGTTGACACCACTATTTCATAACAGCTACGCAGGAACCGGCAACTTCTACCCCCGTCACTGCAACTCCAGGTACGGTCACAAGCACGTGAGAAGACTCGACTGGCCAATGTTCACCCCATTCAATTTTCCACAACAGACACGCAGGCGCCGACAACTTCCACGCCTGCCACGGCGACACCCGCGTCTTCACCGCCAGCGACAGAAGACCCATTCAGCGACGTCCCCATTCTGGCGGACAGTCCAACTCCTGCCACTTCCGAATCACCTACACAAGGACCAGCAACAACCACGCCTGACACGGTGACTCCAGGTACGTCCAACCAGCGATAAATCAATTTGCGATTGTTGTTGACACCACTATTTCATAACAGCTACGCAGGAACCGGCAACTTCTACCCCCGTCACTGCAACTCCAGGTACGGTCACAAGCACGTGAGAAGACTCGACTGGCCAATGTTCACCCCATTCAATTTTCCACAACAGACACGCAGGCGCCGACAACTTCCACGCCTGCCACGGCGACACCCGCGTCTTCACCGCCAGCGACAGAAGACCCATTCAGCGACGTCCCCATTCTGGCGGACAGTCCGACTCCTGCCACTTCCGAATCACCTACACAAGGACCAGCAACAATCACGCCTGACACGGTGACTCCAGGTACGTCCAACCAGCGATAAAATCAATATGCGATTGTTGTTGACACCACTATTTCATAACAGCTACGCAGGAACCGGCAACTTCTACCCCCGTCACTGCAACTCCAGGTACGGTCACAAGCACGTGAGAAGACTCGACTGGCCAATGTTCACCCCATTCAATTTTCCACAACAGACACGCAGGCGCCGACAACTTCCACGCCTGCCACGGCGACACCCGCGTCTTCACCGCCAGCGACAGAAGACCCATTCAGCGACGTCCCCATTCTGGCGGACAGTCCAACTCCTGCCACTTCCGAATCACCTACACAAGGACCAGCAATAACCACGCCTGACACGGTGACTCCAGATGCGTCCTTACCAGGCACAGCCACGCCTGCCTTAAACACGGAAGCACCAGGAACAGAAGACCCGTTTGGGGATGTTCCAATTCTTGCTGATTCACCTGAACCTACAGTGACTAATTCTCCATCTTCATCGGTAGCAGCTCCAGTAGATACGACACTGCCTTCAGAAGCGACTACGACACCGACAGCAGCAAATACGCCGATAAGTACATTAGAGCCAACTGCATCAATACTGCCAGCTCCAATAATTCCATCAGCGACTACTCCAGATGCGACAGCATCTCCATCAGTGAGTACTTCAACAGCTCCAGAGACGACAAACCCCGCAGTGACTTCGGCCACTCCAGATGCAGCTAGCCCTGATTTTCCAGGTGATATACCAATTCTTGCAGACCCTCCGACAACCCCGACAGCTACAGACACGACAAATACGGCGTCACCCGTTACAATTCAACCATCGGACACAACAACTCCAACAGCGACATCTACAGCATCAGGATCTCCAGTTACTGCAACCCCCGAGACGGGGGTGACAGGATTCCCAACAGCATCCACGCAACCAACGGCAACAACTCAAGCATCGACACCAACAACATCTGACCCTCTATCCAACGTTCCAATTCTCGCAGACCCTCCATCATCAGCGGAAACTCCAAACTCCATTGGAGAGACTCCAATTGCAACTGTGGAAACACCAGTCTCCAGTGTAGAAGCTCCCGCACCGATAGATGTGGGCACAACTTCATCACCTGTATCGACAACTCCGGCAGCAGATTCACCAACTCAGCCAGCAACTACGCTAGGTACCTCTGCAAATCCTCCGACAGGGGATAATCCTATCGCCACGCTCCCCATACTTGCTGACACGCCAGTTGCAACAGCAACGAATCCGACGTCATCAGATCAATCTCCGACAACCACAACAGCAACAGATTCAGCAATCGACACACCGTCAAATACTGCAAGCACGCCTGGAAGCTCAACCTCCACAAATTTGAGAGATCCGCAGTCAACCGCTTCATCAGATACGACTGGACCCGTGAGCGGTTCATCGATAGACCCCACCTTGGCGTCGACAGAAGATGTTACATCAGAGCCAGCAGCATCGACAGCTAGGAGATCAGGCCCGCTCAACACGGAATCATCACGTGTCACCGATGCACGAAATGCAGACCCACTCGGTAGTTCGGTAGCCGACATCGCTTCGAGAACGGACGGTGTAAGTTCTTCAAGATCCGATTTGGTTGGCATTTCAACAACGATCAAGCCTTCGTCGACATCGTCAGAAATTTCAAAGGACTCAAGTGCATCAGAGAGCTCAAACTCAATGTCGTCTCTCACCTCAACACGTGGAACCTCACAGGGTGAATCCAGAGGTTCTTCTAGCAGTGTTTCACCAGAAGACAACCTATCATTGAACCATGCAGGGGGTATTCGCTCTACCGCAAGCGAGCAATCGGTTTCTAGCGGCCAAGCAAATACTATCGTCGACAATGGAGGCTCCACTGGTGTTTCGAACGCTAAAGACAACAGCGATAGCTCCAGGAATAGTGACGATGAGGAAGTTCGTGAGGCGATCATCAATTTGACGCGTTCGTTGGGTCCTGCTCGTGATGTTGGTAGCAATTCCGTCAATATCTTAGTAGGCACTGCAGTTACTGCAAACGTTGTCAGTGCCGTGATCAGCATTGCAACAACCAGTGCATCTGCCGTATCAAATGCTGCCACGGGAGTTGCTGCGTCACAAGGGATCCTGAACGTTGTCAGTGGAGGTACAGCCGCTGCAAGTCTGGGTCGAGCAGCGCCTGCTGTAGACCTCACGGAGCTCTTCATGATGCTGAATTATCTGCAGTTTATTTCATCAAACAGCCACCTCAGTCTTCCAAGTGCTCCTGGTTTTTTCTTCCAATTCACGGATTCGTTGGGCTGGTGTAATTTACAACCGACCGGTGCAAACCAACATCCTCCTCACAGTGGAGGAGACGACCATGGTAAAGAGAAGCTTTCTAGTAACGAAGCCTCAAACTTCACAGTCGCCGATGGTGACATCATATCGGGGGTACTTGCATACGCTGAGAGAATCAACGTCAAACCGGAAGAGTTATTCACCAAAACTGCCATCGTGTTTGTGAGCGTCGTTGGAGGTGTAGCAGCAGCTGTGGCAACACTCTACTCGTTACTGCGACTCCTGCTACGGCGAAAACTCGAGCTTTTGATTCAGCGACTCGATGACTTGCCTCGTGCCAAACTCTTGATGCGTCTACTGATTCAGTCGTGCCTGTCAATCTGCCTCTTGAGTGAGTACGCACTCAGCATGACTAGCTCATTCCAGATGCGTTACAATGAACAGGAGCAACTGCACGGTAGTCACAGCGCTTTCGCTTTCGCGACTGTAGCCCTCATTTTCGTTTGCTGCGGATTGATTGTGCTTGGTGTCGTGAAAATCTGGAACAAAAACAAAGAGGAGCTGTCAAATCCGGATTTCAAATTCGCGTGGGGGGCATACTACAAGTATTACCATTTCGAGAACCGCTACTTCTTCGTGGCCAAAATGGGTGCTGAAATCCTCTCCGGTGTAATTATCGGGCTTGTTAGCGACGTGCCATCTCAACTGACGCTGTTGATGTCCCTGCAGCTCGCCATGTTCCTGTACACAATCGAAAGTGCCCCATACACAATGGAATTTCAGACGGTGTGCTCCTCGATCGCATTCGTGATGAAGATGGTCACATACGCGCTCATCAGTTCGTTCCTCACACCGTCAACAGATGTTAGTCTACAGAATTTTGTCGGCACTCTGGTGATTGTGCTACAAGTGATATTGCTAATACTCTTCAACTCCCGCCAGCTTTACATCCTGTACAAACAGACGAAATATCTCTGGGAACTACGACAAGATCGCCTGCAGCGCAACAAGGAGATGAAAAATGAAAAGCACAATGAGATGGTCATTAGGAATTCCGATTTCGCGCTCACATCTGCCCCTGTCGCTCAAGTCTCCGGGGCACCCGAAAGCAAACGCAACTCGATGGTCGTCTCGCCAGCGCAGTTTCCCGGAGCCGCGTGTTAATCGATCACCGTCCTCTACTACAGCAAAACAATAAAGGACAAATATCTAGCGGCCACTGGAAGAGGCAAGCAATTTGGCCATGCGGTCGTCAAGTTGCTGGATGTTGGATTGGAAGATCTGCACATTTTCTGCCAAGCTCGTTTCCATCTAGTGGCACACGAAACAGTCGTCATAGTCAGTGCTATATCCAATTCTTACAATACATAACTGTGAGTGCTAGTGAAATACTTACATTGGCAAGCAAGGCAGCATCAGAGTCCAGTAGCTCGCCCAGTGAGGCTTGGGTCTGCTCCATCTTGTTCACCCGAGTTGTCACGCTGAGTGCCTCATCATGCACCGATTTAAGCGTGACGAGGCGATCCACGATGGTTGGCACGGATGCCACTACGGCGTCGAGGCTACTCAACTGGTCATAAATCGTTTGGATTTGTTCTCGATCAGCCTGCGAGTTCAGAGCGCCTTGTACACTTGGCGATTGCTTGAGTTTACTGAGCAGTGTAAACTCGTGAACGAGAGCCGTTGTGCGTGTTTTAACTGCATCCAAATTTTTTTCACTCATCAAGGCGACACGCTGCTCCAGCTGCGCCACAGCCGACGTCAGATCCGAGCTAGTTGCACCACTCAGTGAGCTTAAGCCGTCCAGTCGTAGCTCCTGACCTTGGAAACTTCCAATAGCTCTCTCGAGCGTCGAGATCCGCGCCTCAAGTGTAGCCACCCGCGTCTTGGCATCTCGATCGACAGCATTCAACTCTCCATTACTGTAGATTTCGTAGACAAGAGGTGCACCTTCCGGCACAGGTGTAGTGGTTTGTCCCTGTTGCTGTCGCTTGAGCGCATCGATCTGTTGGAAGAACTTAGCTGTTAGATCTTTCTGCAGGCTCAACGCCGCGTCAGCGCTAGAGGCCGCTACACCAGCATTGCCAGAGCGCAGGAAGGGCTGAAAGGCCGCGTTCTTCTCCAGAGCCGACAAGTTAAGCTGTAGAGTATTAAGTCCCTGCATAACTTCGTTGAACTCGGCCTCTTGACCGGCGTCCACCATCATTTTGTGCTTCTTCTGCTCGGCGTCTGCTGCCAGTAGCGTCAGATCTGCTTCCAGCTCCTTCAGCTCCAGCGACAGCCGCGTGAAGCGAGCTAATGGAGACTCGAGTACTTTGCTGCTCTTGTTGGCTGAAGACTCGTACTCTGTCTGCTTGGGTAGTGTGGGCTCTACAATAAAATAATAATAATAAAATTATAATAAAATCTTCTGTGAAAGCAGATATTGGGCTCTTGTCACGTACTGTAGACTTTGCCCATGAACACTTCAAATGCCTGTGTGGCGGGCAGCTCGTGCTCGTCCAACTCCATCGAGCTCTGGTTCGTACAAATAAATAATGTAAGAAAAATAAGATTTTATCCGGATAATTGTTGGATTTCGGCTGTACCTTGTCGTGGAAGTGGCCTTCAGTCTCCGGACCAGCGCCAACGCCTGTGCGAGCCTGACGGGCAGATGCATTCGCTGGTGCGTAGGGCTGGAAACTCTCCTCTGGCTCGGGCGTCTCGAAGACTTCAGTGCTCATGACCTTCCTGCGCTTGATCCCCTCTTTTCTAGTTGAATAGTCCATGGCGATGAAAAATACGTTGTACAATTGAGACTAAATTATGATTAGGGTATCACAAAGTGTGTAGCCATGATATAAATTCACTTCAACAACTTGGCAAATCAAACAACCATTAGCTTTCACATTAATACAGTAGCTTTCACTTCTACTAATACAGTAACAGTCTTTCAAACAGTTTGGAGATGAAATGTAATACATGAGATTAAATACAGCCTACGCTTGCGTGATGGTCATACGAGACACGACCGAGTAGACAACTGAAACCAATGCAAGCACCACCATCAGCATATTGGCGATCGACAGCTCGAATCCTAAAATCTCCGGGCGCTTAGTCTTGGCGTTTAGTACAATGTGTTCGCCCAAGTCGATCTCCGGGAGACAAGAGAGCGGCGCGTACGAGATCGCGTACTTCGGAGCACTGTCAGGCTCGACGTTGACGTCCTGGACAGCGTCGTAATTCTTGAGGTAGACCAGCGCGTTGACTACGTTGCCCAGCACCAGTGTTCCAGGCGGATCGATGCCGCGACGACGCACTTCAGCAGCGATCTCACCCAACGTACTGCGGACCGTGGACGCGTCGCTCATAGTGGCAGCGTGGATGATCGCTGCAGGCATGTCGCTTGGGTATCCGCGCTCGTCCTGTAGCGCCTGGGTGAGACCCTCAATACGGCCAATTGCCATGAGGAAGATCGTCGTGCGATGGTCGCAATACTCGGGTAGGTCCGGGAAGCGGTCCTTCTTGCCATGACCCGTGCACACAAGCACCTGGTCTGCCACATCACGCATAGTGGCTGGGATACCAGCACTTGCAGGTGCAGAGAGCGAGCTGGAGATGCCAGGAATCACTTCCACGTCGAAGCCCGCCTCGGAGTAGATGACGGCCTCCTCTCCACCGCGACCATACATGAACGGGTCTCCATTCTTGAGACGCACCACGCGCTTGCCTTGTGCAAGCGCCTCGAGTCCCCAGGCGTCAAGTTCCGCCTGTGCGAAGTCAGCCTTACCGCATCGCTTGCGAGCCACACGCACCTCGCACTTGGCGATCTCCAGCACGTCGCTGGGCACGAGGCGGTCGGCCAGCACGAGGTCCGCCTCTTGGAGCGCACGGAACGCCTTGAGCGTCAACAGCTCGGGTCGCCCGGACCAGCGCCCACCAGCAGCATCTTGCCCTTGGTCATGGCCATTGCAGCGGCGTCTTGGGTCGTAGGAACAATGGGGAATGGCACTGCCATGGGCTCGACATTGCCAGCCTTGCCGTTAAACGTAAACGAGACGATCGCTGCCATAGGATGACGTCAGGCGTACAGCGGTTGCTCCAAATAGAGGCCCTGCTGTTGTGGATGGGCTCCTGTTGGCTCAACATGCTTCGAATAGAGCGCCCTGTTGTATGCACATCACTAGCAGCATACTGAAGTCAAGTCAACGCGCGACTACGAAAATGGCCTCGCTGTGCGCAAGCGAGCTGATTACATGGTCCACAGTACAAGAAGGCGAGCAATTCGGACGTTCATTTCCAGCGCAAACGCAGTGTTTACCTGTTTCAACACCGTAGACGAACTTCGTCCAATCCGGCTGATCACGCGAGCATACTCAGTCGCAGCCAGCCAAAATGCACACGTGACGCATCTTGTTGCACCTTGGATACTCTATATTCAATATCACAGGTTTTCATCATCAGCTGACGCGTCGATCCGATAACGCACAACTATTGGCTAATATACCGCGACGCGACCCCGTTCAGGCCTTCAATTGGCTGGATCTTTAACATAGACGCGGCATCTCAAGTGTCACTCTCTCGAGGGGTAACGCCTTGTACGTCAGGCCAATCTTGAACGGTTCGGGTGGTGTGGCACTCGCCATTCCGCACTCCCCAGCGCAAGTCTCGCCTGGATCTCCATGTCGCCACAGCACTCCGCCGCCGTGGAAGAGGCCGTGAGCCACGTGGCCTACGCGCTCAGCGACTTCTCGTATCTGGTGCAGCCCGTGCCCTTCGGCTCGGCCCTCGAGCGGTACATCGTCAGTGCGCGCCGCAATGTCTTCGACCAGGTGGGCAAAGTGGAGGAGAGCTCTGCAGGCCAGGAGCTCATCGAGCGCGCCTACGCCGCTGCTGCGCGTGGCCAATTCGTGACGTTGTTCGCGTCATCGCCCTCAGCGCTGCTGCAAATGGTGCCAGCCATGTACAAGCTCAGCAGCGCGCAGCTCCCCGCGGTGATCCACGTCGTAGCACGCGAGCACTCGGATCTGATGGCCGTACGCCAGACAGGTTTTGTCATCCTCAACTCCCTTAACGCCACGGAGACGGAGGACATGGCGCTGCTGGCACACGTCGCGTCACTGCGTGCCAACGTGCCGTTTCTCCATGTTTACGACGGTGAAATGGCTCACAATGACTTGGAGCAGCAAGTGGCTGCGTCCTCCAGTAAGTTCCACAACGCACTCGTAGATTATGAGTATCTGGCCAATCTGATTGGTCTCAAGAACGCTTCCGAGGCGCCAGAGTTCCGTCAGATCGTGCTGAACAAGTCGGGTGTAGTAGGCAATGCAGATGAAGCGGAGCTTTACTTTCAGGTCTCACCCGAGTGCATCGCCAAGTACAACGCTGTTCCAGAGGTGGTGGAAGATGTTATCAAGCAGGTCTTTGCGAAGAAGGGCTACCAACTCTTTGAGTACTATGGCCATCCTGAAGCTGAACAGGTGCTAGTCGTCATGGGTACGGCGTCCAGTGTCGTCAAGGACGCTGTTGCGTCGCTCTACACCAACTGGAAGGCAAAGGTTGGTGTCATCTCTGTGCGTCTGTTCCGTCCGTGGTCAAGCAAGACGTTCCTGACTGTTGTGCCTGCTACGGCAACGAAGTTCGCCGTGCTTGACCGCATGGATGACGCTACCAATGTCGGCGAGCCTCTGTTCATGGACGTGCTGGGCTCGTTCCAGTCGGAGGAGTGGCAGAATAAGCCTGTACCGTCCGTTATCGGAGGCAAGTACGCTTTCAATGTCAGCGAGTCGGTGTTCGACGTTGTGACTGCGCGCACGCTGGTTGAAGAGCTTGCCGCAGACAAACTGCAGAACGGCTTTGTCGTCGCATCTCCAACTGCAGAGGAAGAGTTCAGCGCGAAAAAGACGACCACAACCCAGCTTGTGAGCTCGTATGTGTCATCCAAGGATGGCTTCGAAGCCCCTTACGTGAAGATGTTGCTGCAACTGTTCGAGAAGCGCGCTGTCATAGCCAACCTTGTGCGCTCCGAGACGGTTTGGAAGTCGCAAGACAAGACTGCGGGCGCCAGTGTTTCTCTGGAGAACGGCGAGTTTGGGTTTGGTGTACACCTCGGCATCCTTGCGAAACGCCAGGAGCTTAAGGACAAGGTGAAATCCCTTGTCTCTGGTGACCACGCGAAGAGCATCGTTTCACAGCGACTACTTGAGTGTTTCGTGCAGTGGTCCGAGAAGCAAACAAAGCACGATGAGCTCGCGAACGAGATTACCATTCTGCTTGAGAACGAGCAACACCACGGTGGCGTTCTTGGCGATATTTACGCGCTAAAGCAGTACTTCGCGCCGCTGAGCCAGTGGATTCTGGGTAGTGAGGAATTTTCCCGCGATGTTGGCGCTTCGGGTGTGCACCAGGTGCTTGCTAGCGGTGAGAACGTGAACCTTCTCATTCTCGACACAGAACCAATGAACGCGGTCTCCAAGAGCAACCGCAAGCGCGACTTAGGTTTGTACGCGATGCAGTACGGCAATGCTTACGTTGCCTCAGTTGCGCTTTACGACTCTTATTCGCAGGTGCTGCGTGCGCTGAATGAGGCTGATGCCTTCGACGGCCCTTCCATTGTGTTAGCATACGCACCAAGCTCCAACAACATGGAACAGGAGACTAAGGAGGCTGTGACCAGCGGATATTGGCCGCTCTACCGTTACAACCCTCTTCTGGAGGATGTGGAAGGTGAGAAGGCCTTCTCGCTCGAGTCACCGAGCATCAAGAAGGACCTGTTGACGTTCCTGCAGCGCAACAACCAGTTGAGTCTGTTTGCAAAGCAGGCGTTGACCACCCCAACGGCAGCTTCAGTCTCAGAGAAGTACGAGCAGATCGGCCAGCAGGCGTTGAAGACTAGCTTTGAAGCTCTTCTGAACGGGTTCGGTGGTCAGCAGCAGGAACCGTGGCAGGTTGACACGAAGTTGTGGCTTCTTGTTGGCTCAGATAATGGTCACGCTGACGAATTTGCGTCAAAGCTGGAGGAGGATGCCCTGAACTTCGGTCTGAAGAATGTCGAAAAGATGGATATGAACGAGATGACCATAGATCAGCTCTTGGACGAAGCCAACGATGAGAATGCCTACGTCGTGTTTGTTTGTTCGACTGCCGGACAGGGTGAGTTCCCGAGTAATGGAAAGGAATTCTGGGGTGAACTTTCAGGCTTCAGTTCAACTCTTCCGCTGCAGTACGCTGTGTTTGGAATGGGTGATAGTCTATACTGGCCTCGCGAAGATGAGAAACACTACTTTTGCAAGGCCCCTACGGACCTTGACGCTAAGCTCAGCGAGCTTGGAGCCAAGCGTGTCGTGGATCTCGGCAAGGGTGATGACCAAGACGAAGATGGCCCAATGACTCAATTTGAGTTGTGGAAGCCGCAGCTGTGGGAACAGATCGGCATCCCTGCAGACGTGGTAAGCCTTCACCAGGGAACGAAGAAGAAACAGCGCACGAATGAAGAAATCAAACAGCAGAGTAACTACCTTCGCGGCACTTTGGTTGAGGGTCTTGAGGACCGCACGACCAAGGCTCTTGCTGCTGACGATACGCAGCTTACCAAGTTCCACGGCATCTATCAGCAAGACGACCGTGACTTGCGCGAGCAGATGCGTCTAGAGAAGAAGGAGAAGGCGTTCTGTTTCATGATCCGTGTACGTGTTCCTGGTGGTGTGTCGACTGCCCAGCAGTATCTAATGATCGATGAGCTTGCGGACTCACACGCTAACGGCAACATCAAGCTGTCAACTCGACAGGCATACCAGCTTCAGGGCATTCTTAAGTGGAACTTGAAGCCTATTGTACAGGGCATTAACCGTGTACTGATGGATTCGTTGGCTGCTTGCGGTGATGTGAACCGTAACGTGATGGCCACCGTTAACCCGTCGTGCTCTGTGGAGACCCACCAGGAGATTCTGGACATCGCGCGTGAAATATCTGCTCACCTGACCCCAAAGACGAGCGCTTACCACGAGATCTGGCTGGACAAGAAGATGGTTGCTGGTGGCGAGGTCAAGGACTTTGAGCCGTTCTATGGTGAGGCGTACTTACCACGCAAGTTCAAGATTGCTATGGCCATCCCTCCGGCCAATGATGTAGACGTGTATGCCAACTGCCTAGGCTTCATTGCCATTCTTGAGAAAGACAAGCTCGTCGGCTTCAACGTGACCGTGGGTGGTGGTATGGGTATGACTCACAACAATCAGAAGACGTACCCGCGTCTGGCCGATGTCATGGCGTTCTGTACGCCTGACCAGTGCAAGGATGTAGCGGAGAAGGTCATGGTGCTGCAGCGCGACTTCGGCGACCGTGTGAACCGCAAGCACGCTCGTTTCAAATACACTGTGGAGGATCACGGCCTAGAATGGATTCGCGCAGAGACTGAGAAGCGCCTGGGCTACAAGCTACAGGAACCGCGCAAGTTCAAGTTCCACTCGAATGGTGATCGCTTTGGTTGGATCAAGAACTCACATGGCAAGTATCACTACGGCATGTACGTTGAGGGTGGCCGTATCAAGGATACTAAGGAAAGTGGCATTCGCTCTGGTCTGCGTGAGCTGGCGAAGACGTTCCCGCACGTTGAATTCCACCTCACGGGTAACCAGAACCTGAGTCTTGGTAACATCTCCGAGGAGGATATTCCTCAGATCAAGGCACTTATGGAGAAGTACAAGTTCGGCAATGACAACTACTCAGGTATGCGTCTGAACTCGATTGCCTGTGCTGCTTTGCCGATGTGCGGTCTTGCATTTGCCGAGGCTGAGCGCTATCTACCGTCACTGATTACCAAGATCGAAGACATGTTGGAAGCGAACGGACTGCGTGACGACGCCATTGTGATTCGTATGACAGGTTGTCCTAACGGCTGCGGCCGTCCGTACTTGGGTGAGATCGGCTTCGTGGGTCGCTCTCCAGGAATCTACAACATGTACCTTGGTGCAGGTTTCGCGGGCGATCGTCTTAACAAGCTCTACAAGGAGGCCGTGGACGAAGCGCAGATTCTGGAGGAACTCGAGCCCATCATCAAGGACTACGCCGAGAACCGCGACCAAGGCGAGAAGTTCGGCGACTATGTCACCCGTGCAGGCTACGTGAAGGCTTGTCGTGCAGCCCCGCTGATTGAGAACCGTGCTCCCGGTGAGGATTTCCATGCATAAGCATGTTTGTTGGTAGTGTAACGTATATTCAGTAAATATCTCAAACCACACTAGAATATGGAGCTGTGTTCTTCATCGTTGTGCTCCTCCATTCACGCAACGGCGACAAGCAGATGGACATCAGCGTATATATCCCGGTGGTGAATTCGCCACAGCAAAACTGAACTTCTGTGCAATTCCAGCTGTTGGCCGATCATGGCGGAGACGCGTACGTGTCTTCACCTCGCCTTTGCTAACGTCCGTCGCATTTGTCAAGTCCCTCGTCCTCAGTCACATGCGTTTGTCTGTTTGCTTTAAGTGTATTCTTCTGTCCGTGGCCATTTCGGCGACGACTGCTGTATACGACTACAAACCGCTTCGACAGCCGACAGTGTACGAATCCGACTGCGCCAAGCAATGGGCCAGCGTCTACGATAACTCTGGGGGTTCAGACGATCAATCGACAGTCAAAAGCAGGACGGGCGAGTTACGAGTGAACTTGGCTGTGAAACTCGCGCGGTTCACGAGTGAATACGTGGATTTCAACACCCGATCGTACAATGGACTAGTGCCGGCACCTACGATCAAAGTTTGTCCTGGTGACCGACTGGTTGTCACGCTCACCAATTCCTTGGAAGCTGGCAGCAGCAACAATACCAACCTCCATTTGCACGGGATGCATGTACCGCCAGTGGGGGACGCTGATAATGTGATGCCCAATGTGGAACCTGGAGGACAGCGCAGATACACGTATGAAATTCGACCTGATCACCCATCAGGAACGTTTTGGTACCATCCACACACCCACGGCAATGTGAATTCACAACTAAATGGGATGATGGCAGGCACACTCATTGTGGTGGACCGACCAGCAGATTTTCCGACCGAATTGGCTGCGATGGATGACCTTGTCATGATTCTACAAGCGATCTGTGTCGAGAACTGCGTCAATATATTCGACAATCTTCAGGACTCGATCGAAAACAAATTCAGTCATTCTAGGAGACTCTCAAAGCACATGGATACTCCGGACGAAGAAGAACAGATCTGGCCAACTGATCTTGACATCGTGGAGGACGACGCGGACGTACCTCTGAACGATACTTCATTACCCACAGTTTTCGTAAACGGTCAATACTTACCGAAGCTGGACCTCGCTGTAGGCGAATACAAGCGTCTGAGGTTTGTGAACGCTATCTCGAATAATGTGGCCGAACTCGTGACTACCCAATACAGTAACTGCACTCTGGATGTACTAGCCATGGACGGCATTTACTTCGACAAACCGAAGTCGAAAGACGTAGTTGTTATCCCACCAGGTGGACGTGCTGATGTGGCTATCATGTGCACTGAAATTGGAAAATTCTACCTCGAGACCGATTGTGCGAACTCGCGCAACAAGCTGCTAGGTCTTGTGAACCAGCATCGGGTACCATCTCAACGTATTGTAAAGCTCAAAGTCAGCAAGGATGGAGATGGAGATTCTGATGCTGAAGACGACGATGAAAGCGCTACGGAAGTCATGCGTCTCCCTTCAACACTTCCAAAGCGACCAGCGTATATGGAGGATACACTCGGAACTCCTGAATCCCGCCCAATTATCGAGGAGAACTACAAATACGACTTCGAGTTCTCAGTGTGGATGGATAAAGGAATCACTTACGGCGTGAACCACGAGAAATTGGATGCGTCAAGCTACAATTACTCGATGCCCGTGAATGAGTTGCAACAATGGGAACTCTCGATTAAAGATTACAGAAAGCCAGCGCTATGGGATTGTGACCTGGATGAAAGTATCTCCAGCGTTGATCGGCGTCTTTCGAAGTCAAGTAATTGCCGCACGATGAGCCATCCGTTCCACATGCATTCGACGCATTTTCAAATCTCGGATATGGACGATATCACTGACCCTGATGGTGTCATGTTTAAAGTTGGTGAATGGCGCGACACACTACCACTTTTTCGAGGAGGAGTGCAGATTCGCTTCACACCGCGTGAATACATGGTGGGGCGTATCTTCGCGCATTGCCATATTGCCTCCCACGTTGATGCTGGAATGGCACAACTCGTGAACGTGTACGACTCGGACACACTTCCGAATGAAGACGAAACAAACGCGGGAGAAGATAGTGCCTCTGAAGCTGATAGTGACGCTGACGAAGATGACGACGAAGAAGACGAAAGCGAAAGTGATGCAACTGAGGAGACAGAGGTAGAGAAATGATGAAGCAGCGCGCAGATAGATCAGTGAGCACCGAGAAATGAGTATTTATTTTTTGTTAGTGAAGATACCACCATGAGCACGTACACATCCGTCCCAAACATTAATTTACGGACCTTCAGACTTCACTTCCTCCAACAGTGTAGCATAGCTCGAGTTCCAGTTTCTCTCGAATACCTTTTCGAGTGCCTTTCGTGTCGGCTCGTGGTTCGTGTTGACGCTTGCTCCTGCCGTGGTGTAGAAGTATCCCCACTCCATGTTGCTTGTGCCTACGTTAGCGCGAGAATCCGTGACAATGTACTTAGCATGATTCACACGGGTGAACGAAGGCCACGACGCTTTCATTTCAGCACTAGACGTGGTATTCTGCCACCCGGGCACGCGGAAAATCTTGATCTCAAGTCTTCCGGTGCACTGAGCATGTGTATGTTGGCACAAATCGGCTTGTTTCTTCAATGTGGCAAGTGACTCCAGCATTTGAGGGCTGGTATGCTGCCACTGACTGATCAGTAGACGTACCTGCAAACCAGGCTTGCTGTACACACCGGCCAGAAGCGCATCTGTGAGAGCTGGCCAATGCAGAGGGCCAGGCGTGTACATCGAGAAAGGCACAAAATCCATGACACTCAGGCTGACAAACGATTTGGCCGATCGGATTGTGTACACCAACGCGTCTTCGTCGAAAGCTCGTGAGTGGGCAGCCGTCGCTTCCATCGGTGCTGCAGCAACGAACATCTGTGAAGCGACTTCACTATCATTTCCAGTCGAGAGACCGCTAAACGGGGTCTGCAATTGGTGCGAGATATTACCCAATGCAGAAAACCCTGCTTCTACGAACGGATCCTCCCTTCTCTTCGTCTCCGGCAGATACATCGACCACGCTGGCACTTGCAGTTCATGTTGAAATTTCTCCGAGAAGTATCTACCCGTCTTTGCCGGCAACAAATCCGGCGATGCAAACATCCACCAGGTCTCAAACAACCTCTGCATGTCCTGAATAACTTCCGATCCTGGAGATAAATTCTCCATAACCACACCCACCTCCATCACTTGAGCCAGAGACTTCCAGTCCATATTGGCACTTCCCACATACACGTGCTGATGGTCAAAGACCCAGAGTTTCTGATGCAAAATGCCGCTGCCGTACCACTCAGGGCCGCTCCAGCACCTCACTTGGACATTGCGGGCCGCTGCATGTACCAGCATCTGCACTTCGCTCGACAAGTTACACGTTTTATCCCTACTTTCATCCACTCCTGGACTCGTTTTCGCTGTTAAAACCCGAATTTTCACTCCACGCACAGCTGCGTCTTTCAGTGCGAAAAGCAGCTTCTTGCCTCTATCAGCTCCGAATTTCGTCATTTCAGCGTCGGAATACACTTTTCGATCCTCTTCTCCCAGCAAGTTCCAGTACATGGCACTGAGGTCGATAGACGTTCTAGCTGCTTCTACATGACGCGTAAGCATCTCGAACGTCTGTGGAACCTCTGAAGACAGCGCAAAGTCGCCCACAGGCAACGACTCCACCAGCGACAAGGTCGATTCGGCTAAAACCCCGTTAGAAGCGAAATTTCGGTCATTATTCGTCCATTTCGGCTCGAAAACCCGCGACTTGGAGGCTGCGGTGGCTGACGACACTGCTGTATCCCGAGGGGAGAAGCGAAGCGCTACAAGAAACACGCAAGAAGCCGCCCATAGCATGCCGAACAGCGCAGCACTGTCACCTCGACGTAGGCGACGTGCCATCCTCCGTACTTAAGTATCTGTTATGAGAAGCTTGAAGTGATGGACGTATACTTTACAAATACAGGTATACTTACATAAGTATATGTAACCACATTGCATTAATTGTAACCCTGAGGTTACGCCATTTGACTGGTCAAGAGTATCAAGTATGGTGCAGGTCTCGCGCAAGGCTAAGCGCAAGCAGGAGCGCGAGGACAAGAAGCGACAGAAGAACAAGCGCCAGCGGAAAGAGACAGAGGCTCCATTAGAGAGAAGCGTGAAGACCCGTGGCAAGAAACCTGTGAAAACGCATCGTTCAGGAAGTGCTACCATCACTAACAAGTTTCACGAGTTTCTGGCGGAGGCGGCGAAGAATGGTAATTTATTTGAAATCTATTTTAGCATATAAATTACCACATCCTAACAGTACTGTGATAGATGAACCGACGTCAGTAAGTGCCGAGGACAGAGAAATTCAGGCATTGGAAGCGAAATTGGGACTCGGCTCGTCGTCCGCCAATAAATCCGAGTCGGCCTTGAAGAAGCTCAAAAAGTAGGCAATAGGTTACTGTATTATTGGCAAGTTGATGGTTACTCATGCTGTATTTTATGGTGTAGGGAGTACTCGAAGGACGGACTGGGTGAAGACTTTGCCGACTTTTTGTCAGAGCTCGATCACATTTCCGAGTAAGAAGACCGCAATTTTAGTGCAAAACTGAGCACTAGCTGATGTACTTTTGCATTTTGTAGAGTGGTGAAGGGACGACCAAAATCGACGAAGACAAAGGACTTTACTGCTGATGCAGACATCGACAGTGACGGAGACGACAGTGAAGTTGGTGAAAGTGAGGGCTCGGAGGCTGGTAGTGAATTTGGAGATGACATGGAAATGGATGAAGAGACCCGACGGGAAATGGAGTTGCTACAGGCAGAAGACGCTGAATTTCTCAAGGGCATGGATGAACTACCGACTGACGAGTCGGAATCCGAGTCAGATGATCTTGCGCAATTTTATTCAGATGAAGAGGAGGAAGATGAGGTTGATGATGAAGCCCGAGCAAATACCTTGCGTAATCAAAAGCTAGCTGCTGATAGTGCAGAGGATGCCGCTAGTGATGAAAGTGGAAACGAGGCTCAACAGGATGAGGACGAGAGCAATGACGAGGATAAACTTGAGGAAGAAGAAGAAAGCGACGAAGGCGATGAGGAGGAAGAGATACAGGAACAGGAGAAGCAGGAGAGCGTCGTTGTCGAAGAAGACATCTACGGCCGACCAATCATTAAGCCAAGTGATGGAGCCAACAAGCCATCAGCATACATTCCTCCTCACCTTCGCCGAAAACTCCAAGCTGAGGCCGAAGCTGCCGCAAAGGCAGCTGCCACGGATAAGGTCAAGCCTTCGCAGATGGATGAACAAGCAATGCGCGAGCTGACACGCCGTATTAACGGCCAGCTCAACCGTATCTCGGAGTCCAACATGGAGTAAGTCATCTTACTCCTTCATGCTTTGTATGAAGATCATGGTCGCTAACTGTGCGTGTTTCCTTAATGATAACCAGGTCAATAGCACTGGAAATGGAAAAGATCTACCGTGAAAACGGCCGATCGCTTGTAAATGAAATTCTGATAGACAAGTTACTTCAGACAACATGCCACCCGCGACAGGTGATGGCGCCGCTCATCAAGGTGGGTGGTGCACTGGTGGCAGCATTATACCACAGCGTTGGTAGTGAGGTTGGAGGCTTTTTCGTTGAGAAGCTGGTGCGTAAGCTCATGGATAGCGTGGAGGAGGAAAAAAAGCAGCTCAGCGAATCGTCAGATACACACCACGACGACGACGATGACGAGGACTCCGGTAGAACATCCAAGGTGCCCGTGAATTTGATGCTGTTTGTGATGATGCTGTACAACTTCGGCGTCGTGCATTGCACTCTTGTTTACGACCTTTTCCGATCATTTGTGGACAGTTTTTCGTCCACTGACATTGAACTTATTCATCAGCTTCTGAAGATTGGTGGCGCTCAGCTCCGTGCGGATGATGGCGATGCCTTGCGTCAGATGGTTGCTGCTGTGCAGCAGAAAGTAGGCGAGGCACAACAAGCTAATGGCGGAAAGCAACCCGAGGAACGCGTTCGCTTCATCTTGGACCTCATCTACAACCTCAAGAAGTCGTCCAAGCACAGCAAGGGACGTAATGCCGGAGGGAAGGGTGGTGCTGGAGGTGGTGCACTGGATGTATCGTCGCTAAAGAAGTGGCTTGGTCGTGTGAAGACACGATGCGGAAACGCAAACAATCCACTACGTGTATCGCTGCACGAGCAACTAAACGCTGACGAAGATGGTCGCTGGTGGATTGTCGGTGGTACCTGGGTTGGCTATCAACAACAGAAGTCGACCGATGACACTGCCAATGACGAGGCTGCAAATGAAGCGGTACGTGAGAATGACCGACTTTTGAAACTCGCGGAGAAGCAGCACATGAACACGGATGTCCGCAAGAAGATTTTTGTGGCTCTCATGGGTGCTACTGACTGCTTTGATGCCTACGAGCGATTGCTGCAACTACATCTGAAGGAGAAACAGGAACGTGAAATTGTACGTGTGCTACTGCATTGCTGTGGCCAAGAGAACAAATTCAACAAGTATTATCTGGTACTGGCTGAGAAGCTGTGCGAGATGGATCCCCGGTACAAGTTCACGTTCCAGCTCGCATTCTGGGATATTTTCAAGCAGATGGAGTCGCTGAAACCGCGGAGATTGTACAATCAAGCGCAAATGCTGGCTGGACTGGTGTTCAGCAGCTGTTTGTCATTGTCATGTCTGAAGGTGCTTGACTTTACGCAGTTGGAGGAGAAGAGTATTCTATTCCTGCGCGTTCTCATGGAGGAAATTCTGAAGGTGGAAAGCGAGTTGGAAATGGCACAAGTGTTCCAACGTCTACTCCAGACGAAGAAAGCACAGCTTACGATTGACGGTCTGGCTGTGTTCTTCCATCAGCACCTAACGAGCTTTCGTGGCGAGACTGATCCGAAAACACGGACATTGCTGAAAAAGCGTGTCAAGAGTGTCAAGAGTTTGCTTGATCAATTGGCTAAATCTGCTGCATCAGCCGAAAAGGAAGCTAGCTTCATGTAGTTAGAGGTCACTACATGTACATACAATAGACAACCATGAGATGAATTCCCACATTTTGCATTCGGTACTAAAGGAAGATTTCAATACTGACCTAAAACACGTGTACATGCGCTGCTTTAGTTTTGTATTGTACATTCTCGGGCAACGGAAAAAAGTAATACTACTAAGAACGAATAGCAAACTTCTTGTACAAGTATAACTAAGTAGCCTGTTCCACTCACTTCACATTAAAACGATGTCACCTTGGGTAGTAAATCTAGTACTTGCAGCGAACGTATACCCCAAATTTTCGACGTACGAATCCACAAGTGCGGATACTGTTGTCGCCGCGAGCCTTTTCTGCGGATTGAAACTGCACATTTGCTCGATTATTTTCCATTCGGAGATGTTGAACTCTACAGGACACGAAGGAATACTCCTTCGTTCCACGACATGGTGCCGCACAGCGGCATCAGGAACAGTTCTTCCCCACGGAATCTCACCGGTCACAATTTCGATGATGCACATGCCAAAAGAATACACATCCGAAGCAAACGTAGGCCCCGAGCCGCTTAAGCACTCTGGTGCCTTCCATCGATAGGCACCTACAGCACCTTCATCGTTGCTTGGACGAGTAACATCGGCTATGACACTCAAACCAAAATCTGCCAGTTTGACAGTAGCGGATGCGTTGTCAGAAACGAGGATATTGTTACCCTTGAGATCCCCATGAACAATACCTCGACTATGAAGGTACTCCAGACCACGCGCAACTTGACTAATTGCTCGCCAAATAGTTTCATGATCTTTATCGCGAGCATACTGCACCAAAGTTCCACCCATCGCTCGCTCACACACGAAAAATGGATGTCCCTCATGACACACTCCATATAACTTCAGTAAGTTTCCGTGATTCAAAGAAAACCACAAATCTGCTTCATACCGGAATTGCCTCCGCCGTGTCATATCAAACTGATCTGCAAGAAGCATTTTCACCACCACATCTGTACCATTCCATTTTCCGTGGTAAACTGCCCCGAATGATCCATCCGCGATGTGGTCACCTAATTCCACGTGATGTGGAGGAATGAACCACTCAGGCAACGCCTTCACGTCAGGGGTGTCAAAATTGCCTGCACTTGCTAAAACTGAATCCATCCGAGCAATATCTGTGGCATGACTGAGCTTTCGATACTCGAATTGAAGTAATGCAACAGCCTTCGCTCGATCGGTCACCGATTCAATTTGACTTAAAGCTGGTGACGGATCAGACAGACATGTTTTAAGGGCAGCATACTCACGTTGACAGGCCTCATTCCAACTTGGTTGCCATCGGTGGATGTCCCTATTGCTTTTTAATTCAGGGTGATTGAAAACAAGCCGGTCGATATCGTGGTGGAGTCCATAATTTCGGTTGGCGATGGTTCTCGAGGCACACAGCGTCGAAACACTGTCGTAGCTGTCTGATGATGCTTGCTCAAGGGCACGCAGGAACCGGATGAGTATCATGCAATAATTTTCTACCAGTAGAACTGGGATCGAACCTGGCGATGATGACAATTGCTGGTAAATGTGCTCGAGTCGCTTAAGCACAGGTCGATTAGTAGCAAAATGCTTGTCTAGATCACCAGTTTTTTTTACAACATCTTGGAACACCTCTGCAAGCGTTTGACCAAGTGTGGGAAGGATATACTCACTCACATTGGTCACAGACAGTGTGGTGCTGTTTCGCAAGTTATGATTCAAACGCGACAAGACTTCCATTTCGTGAACGACATCCAACATGCTACATCTGTCGGAGGGGTTCGCAGCACACATTCGATTTAGCAAAAGCCACTCTTCCTCAACAATGCATATTGGCCGCTCGGAAGGAAGATGGTAATTCCGCCGTAGTAACCCTCTCCTTAGTCTCCGAAAAAATAAGCGAAGCTCATACCGTGCGGATTTGCGAGCACCTAGCAGCACTTCGAAAATAATAAGTCCTAGCGCCATCACATCTGAGGCCACACACGGACACTTGTTTTTATGCTTTCCCCAGCCTCGCCAGGAGCAACGGCTCGTGATAATTTCCGTGTCGCGCAGAGCTACTAGACCCAATCCGCTCAAGCCACCATTCAAAACCCCATTTTTCTCGTCGAAAGAACAGCAAATATGATCCGTCGTCAGGTTACGGTAAACAAAACCTCGATCGTGCATATACTGGAGTCCCAATGCCCATCCAATAAACGTGTCCCAGTCAACAAACTCGTAAATGTCACCACGAGAGAAGAAAGTGGATTCAAAGTTACCACCAATATCAAAGCTGAAATCGTGAACGACACTAGGTTTGCCCACGTGACATGCGCTGTAAAACTTGCGGATGAGTGGGTGATGTAACTTTGTCCAAATTGACACATGACGAAGGCATTCTTCCTCTCCTTCAAAAGGGCATGATCTTTTCGCAATTTCGCTGCTAGGTGCATCGGTATCGAACCAGCTGGGCAATTCATTCACAACAATGTTAGATCTGCGCACAACCTTGTCAAACAAAGCAGAGATCACGTCTAGCTCCTGACTGTTAAGTGTTGAGTAATGTTTAGTCACATCATGTTTCATCCGCGTTAATATCTCCAATTGTTGCCGTGTGTCCCCCATCTCGACACGTAACTTCCTCGTGTTCTGTAATAAGCGGTTGTAGACGGCAACTCTCTTGCATCGTTCGCTGTCAAGGTTGCGATGCAATTGCAATTTGACACCATCATCACGAATCTGCAGGATCCGGGTAATTGTATCGATTGACGACTGAAGCAGCTTCACCACACGACCGGTATCAGCCAGTTTAATCAACAGTCGATGCTCATTTTCATACTCTTTCATCGCCTCCTTCAGTTGGAACGCGCAATACTTAATTTCTTCGTCATCTGGTTCATGTCGGACAGCTCGACAGAGTTGAGACACAATGTAGTCTCCCAAGCCATCAGAGGTGTGGACATCACGTGTATTTACCCCCCATCGACTAGCTTTAGCCTTGTCAAATATTTTTCTGTAATTTCGCTTTTCGTCAAGCCACGAACTCATTTTCAATTGAGCATTCGCCCCAGCTTCGCAAAAAGATGAATGAGGGCAACAGGGATGAACTAAAGTACCTGTAACCCATTGCATCTTGCCTCCACAAAACTGGAAATACACAAGCATCTTTTCAGTCCAGCTGCCCACATTTAGCCAAATCAACCCACAACTATGACAACATTTGCTATGTCTGCAAACTATAATGCTCCATACTTGCCATTTTCGTGAGTTGGTTTTATAAGATTCCTAGTATCTATGGTCCATTCAGAGCAATCAAGCGGAAACCGTAGGAGACAGGCAAGAGAATTGAAATTGAAGTAGATCTAGTTAATCCACAACGAATTTGTTCTACTCTTCCTCAATCTTCTTGATAAACTTTGCCGGATTCCCGGCGTACACACACATCGGGGGTACATCCTTTGTCACCACACTGCCAGCTCCGATCACAGCTCCACGTCCAATAGTGACACCAGGCACAACCGTCACATTGCCACCGATCCAGACATCGTCTTCAATCGTAATGGGTTTGCCCAGTTCGTATCCAGATGACCTCGCCTTGGGTCCCAACGGATGCGTGGCCGTGTACAGCTGGACGTTTGGAGCGAACAGGACCCGGTTGCCAATGGTGATTTCACACACGTCGAGTAGGATGCAATTGAAATTCATGTAGACGTTGTCGCCCAGTTTGATATTGGACCCGTAGTCACAACGGAAGGGCATCTCGATGAAACATTCCGAGCCCTTAGCACCAAGTAGTTTGGTCATGATATCCTGCGCTTCGGGAGTCTCAGCCCCATCCAACTCGTTGTATTTCTTGACCAACTTGCGAGTCTCCTGTCGCTCCTTGAAGAGACCTGGATCCATGGAGAAGTACAGTTCACCACGCAACATCTTGGCTCTTTCAGTCTCCGTTATTCCCTGTGGATTCATCTTTGTCGTGGCTTGTGGCTGTTTGGGCGAAATGAGAAATGATCTCATCGGGAGAGAATCTAGTCGTTCACCATTTGATGGCGTGCATACAATACGATGATACCCACAATACTGCCGATGATGACACGTGGCGTGCCGTGGCAGAAGATGACCGAGCGAAACCCTCCGTACAGTATGGCAGAGCTTCAACTCATCAATGATGAGAACCAATTTCAAGCTGGTGGTTCTGTTCAAGTACAAACAGACGGGTCCACGTCATTATTGATTGTCATTATTGATTGGAGCTCTGTAAACACCGTATGCGTGAGATTCAGGAGCCACCAGGTATGTGTAGTGACTGCAAGGTGCAACACCAGCGATGATGATTTTTTGTGTGCAATTGGATTGGGATAGTAGCAACGATTGCCAGTATTTGCTTTACAAAGGTTGAACCTCGTTTGAAAGTGATACCATTTTTTTTCTCAATAAGTAGTTCAATGTGATGCCCTTAGATAAGATTGCGTCCAATTTGATGTTGGTAGCCTACATTGATACAGGAAACAGCACCACTCGAATTGTATTGTTCACAACCACTCACGGCTTTGTTCTACCACTTTGTGATCGTGACGCGTGGCATAACTCACTGATAACAGCGCTGCAGGTCATTTTCACTTTTCCTCCTGACCTGACAACAAGACCCAAGCCACCATGGACACTGAAAAAGCCAAAATGGTTCGAGGTGATTTGTATATCGCAGCAGATCCGACTCTAGCAGAGGATCGACGTATCGCTCGTGAACTAACCAAGCAGTTCAACGACATTACCCAAGCCGAAAGTACCGAGGCGAAAGCAGTAATGAAAAAACTTCTAGGGACAATCGGGAAGGACTTCCTCATTGAGATGCCCTTCCGCTGCGACTACGGCTACAACATTCACATTGGAGACAACTTCCTCATGAACTTCAACTGCGTGTTGCTGGACGGGTGTCCGATCACCATTGGCAACCGGGTCATGATGGGACCAAACGTCCAGCTGTATACAGCTAGCCATCCGCTTGACCCGGAAGAGCGTTCTTCTGGTTTAGAAATTGGCAAACCCATCACGATTGAAGACGATGTCTGGATCGGTGGTAGCACGGTGGTGATACCAGGAGTCACCATTGGACGGGGAGCAGTGATCGGAGCTGGGAGTGTGGTGACGAAGAATGTGCCGCCGATGTGCGTTTACGCCGGGAATCCGGCCAAGTTTATCAAGAAAATTGAACCCAAGAACGGCACCAGTAAAATGGATTAGATATGACTAAGTTGCAATACTACAGGTGGAACATGCTTCACTGAACAAAGTGTTTGGCAAATTTGCTGCGTATTTCAAAACACATAGCCGAGAATTGGTACATAGGGAGAAAATGGCATTTTTGAAGTTGCCAAAGATTGGCGTTTCTATAAGGATGTTATGTGTTGATACGATCAGATCTCCTCTTCGTCCAGAGGAGACTACAAGCATTTAGGATTTCCGCATGTAGCCAATTGAACAGACTCATACCTGACATCTTTGTTAGTTAGCATTGCATGTTTTCTCAACGATTAATTCAGAGTTCGAAGTCGCGAGAACAATATGTTCCCAATTGCACGGTATTCCGGCCGATTTCGAATTGTTAGTCCGGAAAGTGAGTAGGATGGCATATTCATCATGCACAAATTGTGTGGCACAACAGCAACGGCTTTTTACCTTTACCACATCGACTCGTCCTCTCCAAAGAAAACAGCGCGTAATCTCGATTCATACTCCGAGTTGAAATGAGGCGATGAGTGAGATCGAGATTTGCTGTCTTTGAAACGACCCACTGCTTCCGTTCACAACCGTGAACAAAGGAATGATGCCCTCCCCACACCGGAGGAACTAAACGCAAGTGGTTCTATTCTTTCACATAGTATACCCCATGCAAGTTTTGTCGCTGAACAAGACCCAGTTGTTTTTGCAATTCGATGAATGCCTTGATGCTTAAAGAATCTTTGACAACCTCCGGGTTGGTTTTGACACCCATATCCATATCCTAGAATTTTTTGTGGTACTTCAGCGCGATTGCGAAAGATAAGAATTCGATGATAGCACATAGTTCTTTTGTGTTGATCAGATCACTACAAGTCCGAGTTTTGGCGTCTAATGCAGACTACAATCAGTACAAGCACGATATCAGCGTAACATAAAGCCCACGTTATTATCTGGGCACGATGTCAACTACCGATGCAAATCTTGTCTTGCGGATGATCTTAGCGAATTATGCACGGTGAACGCGAAGGTTATGAATATTTCTCTTATCGAATCGGTAACTTTGCACAAACGAGCTACACAAGTACTTTATCCTAAAGACGATGTTTTCGACTTTTAGATAGCATATTCTTCACCAAAAGATTCCTTCATGATCGTTTGCAATCGGAAAACTACCATCGGTGCTGATGGGCGACATGACGGATCCACCGCCACGCATTCTTTCGCTAATTTCACCACCGAAGACAGACAATGAGGTGAAAACGCAACCTGCAAGGATCCTGATGACACTTTCTGCAGAATCACCGCGTCTGGCACCTTTTTACCTGATGAATCGATTCTCGCATGAGTGTACGGCAGCGTTTGCAAATCTAACTCGGACAGGAGCACGCCAAACGAGAAAATGTCTGCACTTTCGTCGTAATGTTCGGCCATCATCACTTCGGGTGCCATCCACAACATCGTACCGACTCCAGCAGTCATCGTATACTCTTGTCGTTCTCGCGATACACCGAAGTCTGTGACTTTCGCATCCAAATCCTCTGTCAACAGGACGTTCTTGGACTTTAAATCACGGTGAATCACGATCGGAGAGAGTGAATGGAGGTACGTCAACGCTTGGGCGATTTGATAGGCAATACGGATTTTGTCGTCATTCATGCCTTGAGGGTGACCTTGGGCCTCATATTCCTTCAACAGTGCACGCAAATCTCCACCCTCCATCAGTTCCGACAGTACACAGAGATCCGAGAGAGAACCCCAGGCGACACCAACAAACCGCACGATGTGTGGATGAACTAGTCCCGCCATCAATTTGGCTTCAGCCAGGAAAGCGTTCACCTTCTTGAGATCGCTTCGCATTTCGGGAAACAACATCTTAATGGCAACTGGTTCGCGATTGTAGATGCCTTGGTATATTTCACCGAATCCTCCCCGACAAAGGAGGTTTTGGATGGTAACATTATCTCGAGGAACACGGTTCGCAATGATGACATTGTCGTTCCAGAGTCCCGGTCCGAGTGTTGATGGTTCTGAATCATCGGTCGATCCACCGGTCCAAGCACTACCCCGTGGAAGGAACGGATGTTGGATGGATGGTGTATTCGCGGCTTCACCTCTCTTGTTTCTTTTCCAAAAGCAGCATGCCAACACAATGATCACCACAATAATGATAACCGTACCACATCCTATTCCCACGATTGTACCAACAGCGAGAGATGAAGTTGACAACGACGAGGACGAGCTGGAAGACGAAATGTCGGATTCTGAATGTGACGACGAAGACGAGGAGGAAGACGAAATGTCAGATCCCGAATGTGAAGCGGAGATTCCAGAACTTGAAGCACTGAGACTCGAGGTGGAGGCGGTTGTATTGTAAAATTTGAATCCACCTGCCTTGTTACTGACCTTCTTGCAAGCTTTTGCGTTGTTAATGTTTGTGATGTCGACATTAAGCTCTTGGTAACCTTCTCCATCTACTCCGGGGCAATTTAGGGCATCCACAGAACCCACGTTTTCGGTCCATACCAGATCAACATTAGAGATCGATATCGTGGCACTGCTGAATTCTGGATCGTCAGTTCCTCTAAGACCCCTTTCGAACGAAGACTCACACTCACCGCTGACCCGATACGCAACTGAATTCTCGTAGTCCAAGCAGTCATCGTCGTTATAGTTGTCATAAGCCATATATGGTTCATCACCGAACAGTTCATCGAGGCCTGCCACACGACCATTATGGCAGCTCTCATCCACATAACCAACGATATCACCACTGTCATTCTTCTGAGCAGCACATTTGAGACCGGTGGAAGCGACTTGTGACGCACAGTCATTGCCGCTCATCACGAATACACCAGTCGGTGCTTCACTGCATGAGGAATCTTCGTAAAAACTCAAAAACCAATGAAGCTCCTCTGTCATGTGGACGCTGTACCTATATGTCAACAGGCAGCCACGCACCTACCTTGAATTTCGAGAATGAACTCAGTTACTATCACCAAGTCCGTTAAGCGGCAAGAATGCGATGGGTACGCGAGCTGACCAGTAGTTCACATTTGTTGTTGTTTGCAGCAGTTACGTCCATGTCTCCACATCATAGCAAGCAAACGTAATTCCTGACCTCTTTACGAAACGATCATCCAACTCAGTGAACCACACTACCTGGGTGTAGTGTCGAATAAGCATGGCTTAACGTTACCTTGACATAGAACATGTACTCAACGTAGCGAAGTCTCTGCCATGATTTTCTTGGTGAACTTCCAGTACATTAGCGGTACGTCTTTTTTGACTACTACCCCAATTAGAGTCCCATTATCTATCCCAACACCAAGAAACACAGACATTGTCCTCGAGTGACCAACATCACCGACTAAGATTGTGACTTGTGAACGTTAGCCATCATCAAGTTATTAATCGTTGAGCAACAGGTATTGCCATAGTATTTGATTTTCTTTGAGGTGTGGTAGAATCCGAATGAACACAGTCGCGAGGGAAGCTGGCGCTTCCTTAGAACTCTTGCTTGTATTGTAGTCCGCAATATTCAGAATGAAGTGGGTGAGACCCGGGTCAGATACTCCTACCGCAAAGCCTAGTCATCTACCTCGAGTCTACCCACCTCTGAGTCTTATCCTACGCCAGTTATGGCTGGGACCGTCCTCGGTCACCAACCCAGTGTGTGGTCAGGTCTTGAAGACCGTCGCCCCACTACACTGCCCCACCAAGACTTGACCACTCGTTCAAAGTCGACTTTGTCTTGGATTTGTAGTCAATGTTGCACGAATGTACGAATGTATCCATGTGTCCATTTGTGTACCGCACATAACCAGGTGACATTAACACTTCAACTTGAAGTGTTAAAGTTGCTCCAACGTTACAGGTAGTTGCACATCACTTGAAGCAGCTATGTACTGCTTCACCATCACTGGGATATCCTTATACAGTGAGCTGAGAGACTCCCAAGAGTCCTCAATTGGCTCCAGACCCTTCCACCCCACCAGTATCTCGTAACACTTCTTCGCCGAGTTCCACCGGTGCTCTTTAAGCTCAGCAACTGTGAGGACGATTCCTTGAGCAGCCACGTGCTCGCGAATCTCCTCTGTCACCTCAAAAGAGGCATCCGCGTAGAACTTGAGGCGTGAAGCGTGTACGTCTGATTCCGCTCCAGACACTAGGTGCTGGACGCAGAAAGAGTGTTCGTCTGTACCAATTACCTGGTACGGGCCGATCCAGGTAACCAGCAACTTGTCGTTGTGCTTTTGGTCCACCCTGGACCGCAACACGTAGTCACCGACGTCGAAGTTGGCCACCTTAGCCCCTCTTTGTGCTTTCTGATTCCGTCTAGTTTGTTCCTTTCTTGCTTTTTGCACTCTTTTGTGCATCTCTTGCACCCTTATGCGCAGTTGCTCTAACTTTGACTCAATCTGTCGGGTAGAGGTGCCAAGCTCAATGAAGGTGTTATCCTTACTGTTGAATCCGAAATCTAGTGGTGATGAAGCAGGTAGAACACAGAATAGTTCCACCGGTGCTTTGTTGGCAAGTGACGGGACAGGAGTATGGTTGAGGTTTGACTGTAGTACTGGGATGAAATGTACCCAATCACGGATGTCCACCTTGGCTTCAAGGCACATCGCTCGTAGGACTTGCACTATATCTCTGTTCATCCTTTCAATTGACCCATTGATCCAGGGACTGTAGGCTACAGTAAATCTCTGTCCACTCGTGAGTCATCTTGCCACCTCCGCCATCACTAGGTTCTTAAAATGACTTCCTTGGTCGCTTATCCACACACGCGGTGCACCATACCTGCTGTGCCAGTCTAAGATTGCTTCAGCGGTGACCGCTGCTGTCGGTACCGCACACGGTACCAGCTCGCAGAAATGAGTAGCGTCATCCTTTAGTACTAGCAAATACTTATAGTCACCAAAAGAATTACCAAGTTGCACGTAGTCCCAATGTAGTGCTCCATTTCGTTCGTTGCATCTGAATGTCTCTGCCCATGGTCTCATTACAATCTTCCCCCCTTTTACATGTTGGCACATGAGGCAGCTTGCGAGAAATGTTTTTTACCATGGCTGAGATATTTCTGATGAGGAACCTCCTATTCACGATATTCACCAATGCATCGCGCCCTCGGTGCCCCTGTGCTCCACAGTGGCCAATCACGAGGAGTCGCTGAACGAGGCTCTCCTCGTTACTAGGAATCCAGATTCGATCATCACTGCACAACAAACCGACACGACTCCGTGTCAACCCTTGTGGGCGATCCACAATGTGTCGTTGTTGTGCTGCTTGTAGTTCTTCAACTGTTGGCCACACAAAGTTTCCGTCGCTGAACGGACGGATGGGCACTGAGCCTCCGTGCCATTCGTTCCGACTGCTGGTGGTGTCCTCAGACTGGTCTTCGTCACGCTGACGCCGCAGGGTGACTCGCTTCAACGCCACACTTGGCGCTGGGCGAGTGCCTGCCCACCGAGACACCATATCGGCCCAAACGTTGTGTGTTCCGTCGATGTGTTCGATAGTATAGCGATATTCCATCAATTTCATAGACCACCTCAGTAGTTTACCCCGAACATGCTTTTTTACACCATAACCTGGTGCGAAGACATGTATCAGATTGCGATGGTCGCAGTACATGCGGAAACCACCTGGGCGCAATAAGAGGTAACTGAGCTTATCACATGCCATAACTATAGGGTATGCTTCTTTCTCGATAATACTCCAATTCTTCTGTGCACCAGTGAAAGAACCACCAAGACAGATAAGCAGCTCATGCTGCTGGTCCTGGATGTCTGCATCACTTTCCCAACTGGCCACTTGCGTCACAATAACCGACCATCCCACGTCGGAAGCATCCGTCAGCAGAATCATCTCAGCTTCAGGCTTCGGGAACGCAAGGGTAGCAGAATTAGCCAGAGCTTGCTTTACCGCGTCGTACGCCGCGCGTTCCTGCACAGTAAGTGCGACTGGTAATCCTGACGCCACACGCTTTGTTCGTCTAGACACTTGCGCCATGGTTCTGTCTAATGTGTCTTGCAGCGGACGAGCTAATCGAGCATAGTCAACTATACTGTCTCGCATCCAGTTCGTCGAGCATATAAATTGCTGCAATTCTCCAGCATTAGTCGGATACGGCATATTTTGTAGTGCTTCTATGCGTCCTGAATCGTGCGTCACTCCTTCTCCATTAATCACTTTACCACACCATTTCACCTCTTGTTTGTATACACACGACTTTACCACACTTAGCTTGAAACCGAACTTCGCTGTTAGTTCAAGCAGTTCTTGTAGTTTGTCAAGATATGTGTCGATGTCAGCTGCATATAGCAACAAATCGTCAATCCATACTAATAAGTGTGTGTACAGCAATGCTTGATAACACCTCTCGATCGTTGACTGGAAGTATAGGGCTGCATCAGCACTGCCTTGAGGTACACGCCTAGGAGTGTATATTTTCCGGTGGGTCAGGTAGGATAGGAGCTCCTGGCACTCCTTCGCAAGTGGAAGCTGCCAGTACCCCTTAATAAAGTCAAAAAGTCCGAAATGACGACTCCCTCTCACCTTCTCTAAGTCGACGTGAAGGTTGGGCATGATCCCAGCTATCGGTTCTGTCTGAGAGTTAAAAGGCTTATAGTCCACAGTCTGGCGGAAATCACTCCCACCACTTTTTCGCACTGGTAGGGCGGCACAAGCCCAGCGACTCGATGGGTTCTCGTAAACCCATCCCAGACTGACCAACTTATCATTGAACGATTCCAAGAAAGCTTGATATTCTGATGCATACTTGCGAGCTTTCGCTCGGAATGGTTTACACCCTGCTTTCATCCTAATTCGCATAGGTTCGACATTTGCAGGAGGATCACTACCGAGAGTCAATCTCCAAACATCGTAGGCATAGACAATTGTGCGTAACCGCTCGATTTTCCCAACAGGGAAACCTTCATCTAGAGCGCGTTGGATCATCGCTTCTACTGCAAGTCGAATGGCTTCTTCGTCTTTGTCTGCCTCCACATCAGGTATATCGTCATCATCATCTCCATCCCCTTTGCTAGGTGCTGCTAACAGTTCCAGTTGTCTGTCTACATCGATACCTAACAGCTTGAGAACATCATCTCCAAGTAAAAACTCATCTTCTTCACATTCGAGTATCAAACAAGACACAGGCTTGATAATGTTGACTGGACCAGCCGCTGTCATTAATGACAACTTCAACTTTGTTACTGCTCGAGCCAACGTCTTTTTTCCTCCTGGTAGTTTGCACTCGATCGGAGTTGTCAACTCCACCACTTCATTTGTTACACCTTGCTTATTGATCTTCTTCAACGTCGTTGAGCTTATGCACGATGTCTCCGCTCCAGAATCCGCACAGTATTCTACATCCACTACACCACTGACACGTAACATTCGGGGTTGGCCTGGTTGATCGGGCAGGCATACGCTAATTCGTTTTAATTTTGCGGTGCCTCCCTTGTTTTTGCGTTCGTGTTGTCGTATACTCGGTGCCATCAAGTTTTTCAGGACAATCCGCTTGGCGGTGTCGACCACCACAGGTCCAGCACCCACCTTTTGGTCCTGGACGAGTCTCGTCGGAGCTGGTCCGAAATATAGTACGTTGTGTAGTCTGCGATTGAAGTTGACGAGATTTGTCTTTTTCTTTCACGATCCTGGCTCGCTTTAGAGGCCGTGAAGTCATTTCCTGCTTTGCGTCTAATGTGCGAGGACGTCTCTTGTTCCTCGATAGGGCTAAATCCTCTCGGTCAATTTCCAGAGCCTTCTCACTTACAACCTTAAAAAGCACCGATACATTGGACTTAGCCGTTGGTAAGCGAAAATCGATCTCGTTTCTCACTCGCGTCTTCAGTTCTTCCGGTAGGCAATTGAGCAAAATCTTGCATTTCTTCTTTGCACCGTCCTCCTCTGAGAACAGAACTGCCAAACCGTTGTTCTTCACGATCGTGTTACACAGGTGAAAGTAGTCGAGTACTCGAGCATCGACATCGGACTTGGTCATTGACATCACTAACCGGTCTTGGAACAGCTCATCAATATTGGGCAATGCGTTGTTTTTAAAGTTCCGCACAGTTGTCTTAATCCAGTCCCAGATGAACTCGTCAGTGAGTTCGTCCTTACTCTTTTCCCATTTAGTCTCGCATAATGTCTCGAGAAAACTGTCATCAAAGGAGTTCCTCACGGAACGCATGACTGACTTCAGATCTTCTCCAGATGACTCACAGCGCGCCCTCATGATCTCTTCGTATTCTAAACGAAGGTCAATCCACTGGGTAAGCGCTTCATGCGAGATGTCTTCGATCTTAGGTGCCGCAGTGACGGCGAAAATCGGGTGCGCCACCGTAGGGTAATCAGGTTCCTGGCTGGCAGACATTGGCATGGAACCACTTCTCAACCCACTTGAAGAGGATCGGGAACCTGACTGCCGTGTCATGGTCACTTCAGTATTGCGTGCGGGTTTTGCCGCGTCCAGGGTTGGAGTTGCCTGCTCGCATTGTTCGCGTTACAGTCCTTGACCCTGACCGTAGTGTTCTATTGGTGCTTGCTGCCTGCTGCGTTGCCGCAGCCTCAAGCGTCTCGTTCGTCGACGAAGTAGTTGCGTTGTCCATGTCGTTTCTTGGACCTAAAGTTAACTTTGTGGTAGAATCCGAATGAACACAGTCGCGAGGGAAGCTGGCGCTTCCTTAGAACTCTTGCTTGTATTGTAGTCCGCAATATTCAGAATGAAGTGGGTGAGACCCGGGTCAGATACTCCTACCGCAAAGCCTAGTCATCTACCTCGAGTCTACCCACCTCTGAGTCTTATCCTACGCCAGCTATGGCTGGGACCGTCCTCGGTCACCAACCCAGTGTGTGGTCAGGTCTTGAAGACCGTCGCCCCACTACATGAGGTTCCACCAAGATGTTAGTGCTTGACCTTCGCACCTGCTTTTACAATAGAATTTTCTCGCCAACGATGCAAACCTTGACTCAACGATTGACTACTTTTGCGATCAGGCTGCCGATAATACAGTAACTTACTTCAAACAACCTACACAAGTACTTTATCGTTAAGACGATGTTTTCGACTTTTAGATAGCATATTCTTCACCAAAAGATTCCTTCATGATCGTTTGCAATCGGAAAACTACCATCGGTGCTGATGGGCGACATGACGGATCCACCGCCACGCATTCTTTCGCTAATTTCACCACCGAAGACAGACAATGAGGTGAAAACGCAACCTGCAAGGATCCTGATGACACTTTCTGCAGAATCACCGCGTCTGGCACCTTTTTACCTGATGAATCGATTCTCGCATGAGTGTACGGCAGCGTTTGCAAATCTAACTCGGACAGGAGCACGCCAAACGAGAAAATGTCTGCACTTTCGTCGTAATGTTCGGCCATCATCACTTCGGGTGCCATCCACAACATCGTACCGACTCCAGCAGTCATCGTATACTCTTGTCGTTCTCGCGATACACCGAAGTCTGTGACTTTCGCATCCAAATCCTCTGTCAACAGGACGTTCTTGGACTTTAAATCACGGTGAATCACGATCGGAGAGAGTGAATGGAGGTACGTCAACGCTTGGGCGATTTGATAGGCAATACGGATTTTGTCGTCATTCATGCCTTGAGGGTGACCTTGGGCCTCATATTCCTTCAACAGTGCACGCAAATCTCCACCCTCCATCAGTTCCGACAGTACACAGAGATCCGAGAGAGAACCCCAGGCGACACCAACAAACCGCACGATGTGTGGATGAACTAGTCCCGCCATCAATTTGGCTTCAGCCAGGAAAGCGTTCACCTTCTTGAGATCGCTTCGCATTTCGGGAAACAACATCTTAATGGCAACTGGTTCGCGATTGTAGATGCCTTGGTATATTTCACCGAATCCTCCCCGACAAAGGAGGTTTTGGATGGTAACATTATCTCGAGGAACACGGTTCGCAATGATGACATTGTCGTTCCAGAGTCCCGGTCCGAGTGTTGATGGTTCTGAATCATCGGTCGATCCACCGGTCCAAGCACTACCCCGTGGAAGGAACGGATGTTGGATGGATGGTGTATTCGCGGCTTCACCTCTCTTGTTTCTTTTCCAAAAGCAGCATGCCAACACAATGATCACCACAATAATGATAACCGTACCACATCCTATTCCCACAATTGTACCAACAGCGAGAGATGAAGTTGACAATGACGAGGACGAAGACGAACTGGAAGACGAAATGTCGGATTCTGAGTATGAGTTGGAGCTTCCAGAGCTTGAAGCACTGAGACTCGAGGTGGAGGCATTCGTATAAAATTTAAACCCACCCGTAACATTTTCGAAGCTCTTGCAAGCTTTTGCGTTATCAATATCTGAGAACGCAACATCAAGCACGTAGTATCCTTCTCCATCCACACCAGGGCAATTCAGCACGTCCTCGGAGCCAAGATTTACAGTCCATACCAGACGCGCACTAGAGATCGATATCGTGAAACTCCTGAACTGTGTACCATTCGGACCACCAGGACCCAAAGCCAACGAAGACTCACACTTGCCGCTGGCACGATATGCGGCTGAATTCTCGTAGTCCGAGCAGTCATCGTCGTTATAGTAGTCATAAGCCATATATGGTTCATCACCGAACAGTTCATCGAGGCCTGCCACACGACCATTATGGCAGCTCTCATCCACATAACCAACGATATCACCACTGTCATTCTTCTGAGCAGCACATTTGAGACCGGTGGAAGCGACTTGTGACGCACAGTCATTGCCTCTCATCACGAATACACCAGTCGGTGCTTCACTGCATGAGGAATCTTCGTAAAAACTCAAAACCAATGAAGCTCCTCTGGCATGTGGACGCTGTACTTATATGTCAACAGGCAGCCACGCACCTCCCTTGAATTTCGAGAATGAACTCAGTTACTATCATCAAGTCCGTTAAGCGGCAAGAATGCGATGGGTACGCGAGCTGACCAGTAGTTCACATTTGTTGTTGTTTGCAGCAGTTACGTCCATGTCTCCACATCATAGCAAGCAAACGTAATTCCTGACCTCTTTATGAAACGATAATCTAACTCAGTGAACCACACTACCTGGGTGTAGTGTCGAATAAGCATGGCTTAACGTTACCTTGACATAGAACATGTACTCAACGTAGCGAAGTCTCTGCCATGATTTTCTTGATGAACTTCCAGTACATTAGCGGTACGTCTTTTTTGACTACTACCCCAATTAGAGTCCCATTACCTATTCCAACACCAAGAAACACAGACATTGTCCTCGAGTGACCAACATCACCGACTGAGATTGTGACATGTGAACGTTAGCCATCATCAAGTTATTAATCGTTGAGCAACAGGTATTGCCATAGTATTTGATTTTCTTTGAGGTTCCACCAAGATGTTAGTGCTTGACCTTCGCACCTGCTTTTACAATAGAATTTTCTCGCCAACGATGCAAACCTTGACTCAACGATTGACTACTTTTGCGATCAGGCTGCCGATAATACAGTAACTTACTTCAAACAACCTACACAAGTACTTTATCGTTAAGACGATGTTTTCGACTTTTAGATAGCATATTCTTCACCAAAAGATTCCTTCATGATCGTTTGCAATCGGAAAACTACCATCGGTGCTGATGGGCGACATGACGGATCCACCGCCACGCATTCTTTCGCTAATTTCACCACTGAAGACAGACAATGAGGTGAAAACGCAACCTGCAAGGATCCTGATGACACTTTCTGCAGAATCACCGCGTCTGGCACCTTTTTACCTGATGAATCGATTCTCGCATGAGTGTACGGCAGCGTTTGCAAATCTAACTCGGACAGGAGCACGCCAAACGAGAAAATGTCTGCACTTTCGTCGTAATGTTCGGCCATCATCACTTCGGGTGCCATCCACAACATCGTACCGACTCCAGCAGTCATCGTATACTCTTGTCGTTCTCGCGATACACCGAAGTCTGTGACTTTCGCATCCAAATCCTCTGTCAACAGGACGTTCTTGGACTTTAAATCACGGTGAATCACGATCGGAGAGAGTGAATGGAGGTACGTCAACGCTTGGGCGATTTGATAGGCAATACGGATTTTGTCGTCATTCATGCCTTGAGGGTGACCTTGGGCCTCATATTCCTTCAACAGTGCACGCAAATCTCCACCCTCCATCAGTTCCGACAGTACACAGAGATCCGAGAGAGAACCCCAGGCGACACCAACAAACCGCACGATGTGTGGATGAACTAGTCCCGCCATCAATTTGGCTTCAGCCAGGAAAGCGTTCACCTTCTTGAGATCGCTTCGCATTTCGGGAAACAACATCTTAATGGCAACTGGTTCGCGATTGTAGATGCCTTGGTATATTTCACCGAATCCTCCCCGACAAAGGAGGTTTTGGATGGTAACATTATCTCGAGGAACACGGTTCGCAATGATGACATTGTCGTTCCAGAGTCCCGGTCCGGTTGTTGATGGTTCTGAATCATCGGTCGATCCACCGGTCCAAGCACTACCCCGTGGAAGGAACGGATGTTGGATGGATGGCGTATTCGCGGCTTCACCTCTCTTGTTTCTTTTCCAAAAGCAGCATGCCAACACAATGATCACCACAATAATGATAACCGTACCACATCCTACTCCCACAATTGTACCAACAGCGAGCGATGAATTTGACAACGACGAGGACGAACTGGAAGACGAAGTATCGGATCCTGAATATGAGTTGGAGCTTCCAGAGCTTGAAGCACTGAGACTCGAGGTGGAGGCGGTTGTATTGTAAAATTTGAATCCACCTGCCTTGTTACTGACCTTCTTGCAAAATACTGCGTTGTTAATGTTTGTGATGTCGACACTAAACTCTTGGTAACCTTCTCCACCTACTCCAGGGCAATTCAGGGCATCCACAGAACCCATGTTTTCGGTCCACATCAGATCAACATTAGAGATCGATATCATGGCACTCCTGAACTGTGTACCATTCGGACCACCAGGACCCAAAGCCAACGAAGACTCACACTTGCCGCTGGCACGATATGCGGCTGAATTCTCGTAGTCCGAGCAAACGTCATCGTCGTTATAGTAGTCATAAGCCATATATGGTTCACCATCAAAGAGTTCATCGAGGCCTGCCACACGACCATCATGGCAGCTCTCATCCACATAACCAACGATATCACCACTGTCATTCTTCTGAGCAGCACATTTGAGACCGGTGGAAGCGACTTGTGACGCACAGTCATTGCCTCTCATCACGAATACACCAGTCGGTGCTTCACTGCATGAGGAATCTTCGTAAAAACTCCAAAACCGATGAAGCTCCTCTGTCATGTGGACGCTGTACCTATATGTCAACAGGCAGCCACGCACCTACCTTGAATTTCGAGAATGAACTCAGTTACTACCACCAAGTCCGTTAAGCGGCAAGAATGCGATGGGTGCGCGAGCTGACCAGTAGTTCACATTTGTTGTTGTTTGCAGCAGTTACGTCCATGTCTCCACATCATAGCAAGCAAACGTAATTCCTGACCCCTTTATGAAACGATAATCTAACTCAGTGAACAACACTACCTGGGTGTAGTGTCGAATAACCATGGCTTAACGTTACCTTGACATAGAACATGTACTCAACGGAGTTGGGTTTCTTCCATTATTACTGTGACTTTGGCCCTGATATTCTTGAGCGACATTGGAAAGCCTCCTCCAACATGACACAGCGTCAAGTGCTGGAAGTGTTGTTGTCACCATGTGAATTTTGCTGCTGTGTCGTAGTCGCGTGGGCTTGGTATGCCAATGACCCTATGTTCCACGAAGTTTAGTCACTAGAGCTTGCATCTCGGATGTCCTCGCCTGAGCATCTTACATTTGGTGCATGTGTTGAATTCTACTAGCTGCACAGTCGTTTTATGGCTGTAATTTCACAAGTGGTGATCCGTGGCATGCAACTCAAAGCTCCCCAAATCTTTGAAACACTTGGCTATCAAATCATCACCGCGACATTCGATTAACAATCTCAACATTTGGAATAGCGATAGATATCATGAATTGATAACCAAAGAGCGTTGCCACCTCTAAGATCATCAAGTCATTCCTCCCCACTGCAACGTGTTGTGTTGCTCATCTACAAAGTCTCTTCGAGTTCAATCTTCTTGATGAATTTTGCCGGGTTGCCAGCATACACACACATTGGAGGAACATCCTTGGTGACGACGCTGCCCGCACCAATCACTGCACCATGGCCGATACGAACTCCAGGCACGATGACCACATTGCCACCGATCCAAGCGTCGTCCTCAATCGTGATAGGCTTGCCAACCTCTAGTTTTGTAGCTCTTTTCTTTGGGTCTAGAGGATGACTGGCAGTATAGAGCTGCACGTTCGGCGCCAGTAAAACACGATTGCCAATGGTGATCGGGCACACATCAAGCAGCACACAACCCACGTTCATATACACATCGTCGCCCAGACTGATGTTGTAACCGTAATCACAATGGAATGGAGTCTCAATGAAGCAGTCTCGTCCTTTAGCTCCCAGAAGACGAGTGAGTAGTCCATCTGCTTCGGAATATTCACCCGGCATTAGATCGTTGTACTTCCTGATAAGCAAACGCGCTGCAAGTCTATCAGCTGCTAAAGTTGCATCCATCAGGTTATGCATCTCTCCTCGAATCATCTTGGCTTTCTCGGTGTCCATCTCAATTTTAAACTCTCCTGCGCGTTATCACGCAAACTTCGGAATGATTGATTGGTGTCTTCATCAGAACGATGATCAAAGCGTTGTGGTTGTCCCGCTTGAACTTCTTCGTTAACATCACTGATCGGCAACATATGCCTACCTCACTTGTGCAAACAGATCCAAGATGGGTAACTGAAGCTCGGCGTAGTCATATCAAATCTACGGCACGATATTCACATCACGACATTCCACATATTTTCCAGTCCTCTGGTCACCGAGCAAATACGCATACGTCACCCAACACCAATTACACCATTCCTTCGTGCTGTAAGTTCATTCTCAGTTGATCCACTTCACGGACTTCGTTCCTACTGCACAGTCGTTATAGGTTCAATGTGGCAGGAAACAATAGCCACGGGTTCCTTCTCCTTGTCAATCAACTCTTCACGTAGCGCTCGCCACCGTGATAACCGCAATGGATTTCTGGGAGATCGCCGTGGTATCCGCAATAGCTGGTGTCTTCGAATCTCAATAACTACACAACTCCAAGTCAGTCTCAACGGAAATCTCCTATTCCCCAAGTACTTACATTTCAGTCGAATACAATAGTATACCAACAGCAACACGATGAAGACGGGGATTCCCAGGAACCAATACAAATACCTCAAAGTGCTGCTTGTGTGGTTCACAATTATCGACGGACTGGTGGTATACGACGTCCACGACGTGCTGGAATCGGATTTCGAGTTCGACGTTGACTCGGAATCATCACACAACGAGACTCTGCGAAGTGCCCACACCGTCGGATCACAGCTCAACACACAGACACAACCAGATTGTCCAAGACAATATTTGGTCGTCCTAGCCAGAAAATTATTTTGCATGGAATAATTCACTGCAATGCGGTTGCACTCAAGACACGCAGGGTCGGTTGCTTCACAGTATGTAGTGTTCACTGATGGGTACTGGTGGTAGAGTCCTCCACTAAAGTTGTACGGACTACCGCTGTCTGCATTGGGTCCCGTTGTCACTCGGTAGTCCAGCGTAGAATCGTAGAACACCATCGATGCACAGTAGCCGAATTGGGAGAGCACACAACCTTCTGGGTTGTTCATTACTGGCACATTGAGGCAGTCGTAGCAGTTCCGTTGGGTAAAACACCTTTCGCCTGGTTCCAGTCCGTAGTACGCACAAGTGTCGGAGGCGGAATTAGAGCGACTGGAGTCCCCCACTACCGAATCTGTTGAATTTGACGCCATTGCAAAGCATACACTTGGAAAGTGGTGAGCAGGAACTCAAATTGATGGTGTCAAGTAGGAGAGTCTGCATCTGATCGCCCAAGGTAGTCAGGTGCCAATGGAAGTGATACCAGGGAAGTTGAAGTGACACGATTGGTGGAAAATCGAGATTGAGGTATATGATTGGTTGAAAAGATGTTGAAGAGCCCGTAATCGATTCGGAACTGGCTAATGGTCCATGACTTCATCTTCATAGACGATCTTCTTTTGTTAAGGTCCAACAGTCCATGACTCATCGAAATTCCTGAGCGATAAGATATTTGCATAGGACTATCAAAAGTTGCCCTGTGTTCATTAAGTTATAGACCATCTGACGCTCAGACTCGACATTGCAATCAAAATTGTTGACAACGGAGAGGAAGACACTGGAACGGAGTTCCCACTCTAGGCAGCGTCCCGACGAGCTTCAAGCATTGCGACTGTAGATGATGCACGCTCAGCCCGTGTGACGCCAGCGCCTGTTATCCTCTCCTCATAAGACCCATCGACGACGACGACGTCGTCGCTACCGACACTTGCTGCTGCCTGGGCTGTGGTTGTTGCAACGCCTGGGTCATCTTGGACCTGTGTGTAGGCAGCTCGAGCTGTATCATTATTCCGTGCAGATACCTGAGGGGACAGAGGTCGACCTGGTGTGCTACTTTCTGCTTGTGTTGCCGTATTTCCCACTCGAGGTGAGGCCATGTACTGAGGCTGTTGAATAGCACGCTGCTTCTTCTCACGCTCAATCAATGTAGTCTGCATTTTCCGCCAACCTGAAAGTCGCAGTCGATTCGACGGTGACGTGATAGCATTCACATTGTTGTACGGTCCCTCGGGTCGCGGCGGTGGTCGCTGTGGTGCCATTCGTCTACACAATCCTCGTTTATACATGAAAACAGCTAGTAGCACCACTTGCAGCACCAGATAAAAAATCAACATGGTGCTGTAGCTCGTGGCATCATTCGACGTGTGGTTGTCCGTCGACGAACTTCCGTTCGTGTCGCACTCAGCCGGCATGTTGGTTTCCCAGTTGTCCGACTCACAAGCCATGACACAGACACATCCATCCGTTCCGAGACAAAACTGCCGCTCCACTTCCATCGAAACGTTTCACCCGCTTGATTCAAGCTGCCATTGTTCACGAGTTCATCACAGAGCACACAGGCGTCGTCCGTCGGCTCGCAGTACGTGGAATTAACCGAAGGATAGTAATTATACCAACCCGTGAGGCTCAAATCCTCGCCGGTTGTATTGCGACGGAAGTCGAGATTCGCCTCGTAGCTCGACATGTCTTCACAGAAGCCCGAAGGAGCCAACAAGCAGCCGCTGCTCACTCCAGCCACGTCCGAGTTCAGACATTCATAACACGTGCGTGGCTGGCGACAGCTCTTTCCTTCCTGTACTGCATGGTACGAGCACGTGTCTCCGTCCGAGTTGCCCACACGATACGGTCCATTGATGGTTGCGGAGCCAACAGCATCGGAAGACGAGGAACTGCCAGCTGAGCGAGTGTCGTTGTGGCTCTCACTGTCGCTACTATTGCTTGAGGATTGCGAGCGCGAATGGGACGACATGGCGTCGACACCCGCGGATTCTGGAAGAATGTCCTCGTGCCAAGGTGTCGACTCCTTCCCAGCACTGACTCAGCTCTCGAGTGATTGGTCCGATCCCGAATCGTCGATCGACGTGTGGGTTTTTGTACATTTGTGGCGAATAACCTGGGTGTTTTGCTTGAATAGACCATTATTGAAAGGGTTATTTTGGTCAACTGAGGATCTGAATGGATCAAATCACCCACTGGAGCATATGTTTTCGCACGTCATTGATTGTGGCAAATATTGGAAATTACAGTTCTAGGATGGCTACACTCATTATTGACTTGAGTGCGATACGCATTGATACGAGGACAGCACCGAGAAGAGACCACCGGTCTTGCGCTTCTTGTTGGCCTTGCCAGCGATATCTGGAGCTTCGCGACGTTTGGATGCTACCTTTGCACCATTCCAACTCTTGCTCTTTCCGAGTTCTGGTCGAACTGCCGGGATGGCCTCGTCCTGATTGGGTGCCGCATTCTCGTCTTCTGCCTTGTCAGAGCTAAATGACGTGAAAACAAAGCCCTTAGAAGATGCAGCGCCGCCACCAGTCTGTATACATGGCAATAGATATGTGAGTGCCAATCAATAGCATTAACAACACACACGTAGACGTACCGAGTTGGCGCTGAACAATTTGCAGTGGCCGATGACTCGACTGAAAGACGATGAACCTCGAGATGCAGATGTGATGCCGCCGTACGAGTTGAAGCGACCGAGCTTCGGACGAGGTCGGTCTGTCTGTGACTTTTTCTGAGCAGTACCAGGAGTGGTCTGACTGTTAGGGGCCGAGTCGACATCTGTGCGGTTCATCATGTTCATGAGCTCTTGTGAGTCTTCATCCTCTTCCAACAGCAGATTCGGCATCACAGCACTGTTCTTCGCAGTCGGGTCGACTTCGTTGTTCTCCAGTGCAATCTGACGCTGCAAGTCTTTCATACGCTGCATGCGGCGGTTGATACGTGCGCGCTCCGAAAAAAGCTTCATTTGCTGCCGCTCGCGTTCCTCATCAGACTCGACCTCGTCACCATCGGGACCGTTCTCTTTGTTCGGGTCGTTTTCTTCTTCATCATCACTACCGGACTCGGAGGAAGTCACGTAGATCTTGGGCTGGTTCATGAAACGCTCGCGCAGCATACGCTCCATCTCGGCCTCCTCGTCTTCTTCCTCCTCTTCCTCCTCTTCGCCATCAGCACTGGCCTTCTTTTTCTTGCCATCCTCACCTTCACTGAGTTCTTCGTCAGACTCCAGTAGACCCAGACGAGCAGCCTCGAACTTGTCGCCATCAGCCGCAACAAGCTCATCAAGGTTGAAGCGACCACGAGCTTCCGAGCCGGAATGGAGACCGGAAAACGCGCGGCGGTTGCGACCGAAACCCTCCTTCACGTTACGCATGACTTCCTTCACCTGCTGCCGATCCTGGTCTTCTTGTTCACGGCGGAACATTTCGTCCAGGTTTTGCTCCATTGCACGCTCATCATCCGACAGATCATCGACAATGTGATCGAGATCATCCTCACGAAGCTTCAGAGCATTGCGCTCTTCTTCAGCTTCCTTGGACTCCTGCGTCTTTGCTTGTGGGACACCAAAACCGAAATCACCCAGCCCACCAATCTTCAGGACGTCCTCCTCCTCATCTTCTTCGGCTTCAGACTCGACAAAGTTGTCACCGCGGCCCTTAACCAAGCGTTTGCGTTTACGATTCTGCAGTGCCTCAGCACGCAGCAAGCTACGGTAACCAGCAGCCTTGTCCTTTGGTGTCGTTGACTTGGCAGTTTGCGAAGATTCGCCATCAACTTCAGTCTGTGTCTCGTTAGTCGCTTCCACAGCTTCTGTAGCATCTTCCATGTCATCATCTGCATCTCCCTCCTTGTCATCCTGCTCACTGTCTGCCTCATTGCCATCTTCCTCCTCATCTCCAGTCTTGAGAATTCTGTTCCGTCGTCTCACCACCTTGACACTCTCCTGTTCCTGTTCAGCACTGGAAGGTGTCGGAGTCGTCACCTGCGAGGTCTCAGCAGCTTTAGGTGACGTCACAGTCGTCTCGTCCCCCTCAACACTGATACTCTCTGTCTCCTGTTGCTCTGTAGCATCATCCACTGCCTCCTCCACCTCTTCTTCCTGTCTTTCCACGTCTATCACTTCCTCTCCCTTCTGCTCTTTCTCCTTCATCTCATCCTGCAGAATCTTCATCTTCTCCAGCTCATTGAGCGTTCTCAGCTGCTCCTCGTAGTTCACATAGCCAAAGAACTTGGCTTTAGTATCAGCCTGCTGTCGAATGGCCTGCGTCTTGAGCTTTGACAGCATCTCCTGCTTCCTACGGGACGTCGAAGCCGCTGCTACCGGCAACTTAAGCATCTGCGATCGTTTCTGGGTGAGAACAGCTCGCTCTTCGCTGTGGCTGGCGCTTGGATCCCGTAGCGTTGCTGGTTAAGTTGCTGTTGCATTGTCCGGTTCACCTCCTTCTTCTTGCGCAACTTGGCCACCAGCGAGCTCTTGGCCGCCTCGTACTCGGACACGGGCGCGTCTGTGCCTTCCAACACGCTCTCCACTGCGTGCTGCGTCACGTGCGTGGCCTCCTGCAGCAGGAGCTGCGTCTCCAGCGCTAGTTCCTCGTTCATTATGACACTTGAGAGGGACGAGGACGATTGCGTTGTGACTGGCAACAATGTTGACCTTTTTCCCGCCACTTTTTGAGGGAGAGCGCGGCAACACCAGCATACAAACATCTCGTCAAATTGTTACCTTTTTTTGCAATGTAAATAGGTCCAGTAAAGGATAAAATACCCAATATTTACGCACGTTGAAGTGAAAATGGCATCGATACTTCTCAAGTTTCAGAACTAGAGAAGGATTCTCCACCATGGCGCGTACGATTCCAGTGGCACCAAGACCCAAGCTTTTTGATGAATATGACATGCCAACAGGAACTGCACATAAAGCTCGGATCAATCTCTTGCAAATACTTGTAAAGGAACAACCACTGGAACGTTACGTTAGTGTTGGTCGAAAGAGACGCTTTCGAGCTGCTTTCGACGAGGTTGTGTGGGAACAAAACCTCCAGAAAGTCTACGAAGATGCTGGGGACCATCAGCTCAAACACTTCGAGATCGATCCAATGCCACTCAATGAACCTTCTTTTGAATTGTTGCTAGCGACAGTGGACGATACCATTGAGACGAGCTCAATGACGAGTGTGGAAGCAGCATCCGATGAGGACAAAACAATCTTGATCGATGCAGTATTCGAGCTGTGTGTCGAGAATGCACCAGTCGCGTTAAAATTGAACGCAAGGTGACGTTCAAGTGCAAAGCTCTCGAAGCATTTGGTCGAGTGGATGTGTTGCGCCATGGAGAATTTGAAAAAGCAGTCGTGATGGAGTGCAACAAGAACGATTTCGACAAGGGTATCGCACAAATGTCAATTGCACTGGAGACGGCCTTGCTGGAGCGGCTTGACAAGGACCCCAAGATGAATGAACACATTTACGGAGTTGTTTCGGATTTCTTGACGTGGCAAGTGATGGAATTAGGAACGGAGGAAGCGCGATTCTGCAAGCTTTGTGTCAATGAAAGCAAGAGAGAAGATGGACTGCGTGCTGTTCTTGGGGTACTTGCAGCATTGCTGCAGGGAAAAGAAGCGCGAGATGTTTAGGATTCTTTCTCGATTGCCTGTGCTCTTGCTTCGAAGTACCAGGCGAATTTGCATGACAAGGTGTTTCTCTGCTGCGATTTCTAAGATTGCAAGAACAACCAGGGATCAACAGGAGTGAGCATGAATTTAAGAATCAACATTTACATGTAGTCAAGAAACCATCCTGAAATCCCATTCAAACATCGATTAGCTCGTAGCTATTGCCTCGCAACCAGCAACTCAAACTCCCGGCTTTTACATCCCTGCCATTTGCTGCACGAATATTTCAACACCTTGCATAGCGCTTGCCCCAAGCGGATTATTCTCGCGTACCAAGCGAACATTTGGATCATAGCACTAGCTCATATGAAGAGTAAGTGATGAGCGATAAAGTGGACTTGGGATTGCTAGATCAAATGCCCCCATCTGTAATCCGCAGTTAGATGCAGTGCAAAACTCTCCCAGTCGCTGCAGCGCCTATAGTCGGTTGTCCCCTTTTCAAAAATGACCGCGCCACTCGTCAAAAAACATCAGCGCGAGGACATACGCCGTGCCATTGAGTAAGTGATCACGGAAGGGCAAAAACAACAATTTGTCTAGACTCATTGTCTTGCACATTGCTACAACAGAAGGAAGCGGCATGGCTGAGTCACTCGGGAATCCCAGTGCTGAGTTGAGCACAGCTTCAATCACCGCTTTGGCATTTGCTGGATTATAGTCAATGATTGACGCTCCGACCACTTGAGTCGGCCAATTCATACTGTAACCATAGTGCACACAATCGCCGTGCATCGAGCATCGACGCGCGAGATCATGAAAATCCTCAGACGATAGGAAATCGACTACATTCGTCCACGAGATCGTACTTGGGCGCGCCATCGCAATGCGAGTCAATAGCTCTTGGTTAGTGGCTTTGACAATTCCATAATTCACCTCAATCGTCAACTTGTTTGTCAACATCAACTCACGAAGACGGTGAAGACTTTTCATGATGTGGATAATGAATAAATCCACCACCGACATTCGATCCGTAGAGTGTTTTTGCTCCTCTTCTCGTTTAACGTAATCTTCGACTAATATCATGAAATCCACTCCGTTGAAAGCAATGTCCTCTTGCAGAGGAGGGGAATCTGATGGCACATTCCACATTGCCAGACTACCAACCAATGACGTAGAGCTAGGTACCGTTGCTTGTTTAGTAAGTACTTCTTGAAGTAGTAGGTTTCTTCTTCTTTCGGCTGTGCTTCTTCTTGGACGCTAATTTCCCACTATTCCTTGGTTCAGTTTGGACTGTCTGAGTTTGAGAGTTAACCACTCCAGGTTGTTCCTTTTCCACTAAATTCATGACCTCCGAGGACGCGCCGTATTTCGTTCGCCACTCAACATATATTGAGTTAAGTCGAGACGATCTATCTGGCGACGAAAGCAATAGAGCGGTGGTAAAGAAACCTTGTAACTTTTCTTTAAGTTCGTAAAAAACTCAGACCGGGCATTTGCCGCTGAAATCGTCTCCCCCGATGCCCAATGACTCAAATACGACATCACTTTCGGGTTCTCATTTTGCTCACACAAGGAATTCAAAACCATGTTCACACTGTCCCGGAAATTTTTCAACGTGGTTTCACTCCAAGTCGACGAAAACCATACCTCCATCACACTAGAGATCGGGACGCTAGGAGATCCAAGCATATGTGCAACAACCTTGCATTTGGCCACAACAAACTCGCTCATCTCATATCCGACAAATCGCAATGGCGCGTCACTGTTTGAATTATTGCGGAGTTTAGCACAAAGCAGACCACTGAAGTCGACGAATCCGATTGCAACGTGCGTTGATCCGAACCAGTAAACTTCCACACGGCTGGGATTATTAGCAAAGTTTGATCGGATACGAGCGCCAAACTTTGGTGTATAACCACTTTGTGATTCACGACAATCAACAATTTCTCCATATTGCACTGCACCCCTGGCTTGAAGAATCGTCATCGCTCCCATTCCATGCCACCGCTTCACCTTGTCACCAAAGCTTAAATCTTCAAAAAATGTTCCATCACGAATGCTATGCGCAGTTATCCAGGGATTCATACTGGCATCCAAGTACGCACGATAGAGAAATTTTTGAGCAAACGTAGAGTCAATTCCTTCAGGCCACCCGCGAAAGTTCGGATACTCGGTGTGAATTTGGGGGGGCGGCGGATTGTTAGAAACATCATTATTTCACGTGGAAGTTGCTGTAGTCGGGCATTTGATCGGGACTTGGATATGGCGAAAGCTAAGCGCGTTCTATTCACGAACCCTTCCATCCGAGCGATGTACTCATCAATGG